>KB663655.1:3218395-3268255 GCA_000349025.1 Anopheles minimus
TATTTTTCATTAGAATCCCACAAGAGTAATCACGCCGCATAAGGTCCTCCATCGCGCTTCTTCACTTGCCATATTCCGCGTCGCGTTTTCAAGCTAGTCGACGCAAACAATTGAATTAAAATTGAAATACGAGAGTAAAAAATTTCATTCAAACTCTTCTGGCTGAGTAAAATCCATAGATTAATGTGCATAACTCAGTGCTCAAATTTCTGGATTAGACTTGTCAGATTCCGTTACGTTGGTCTTGTCATTAAAATGACACCGGACGATCTAGTGTGCGAAGTCGTTTTTTAGGGCGTTTTCGTGGATAGACTAAGGTCAGATTGTGATGGAGTTGATAGTTCTACTAGTAAGGTAGGGAAGCGACAGGAACTAATGATTAAAAGAGTTAAAAATTAAATCATCACCGTTGTTGTAGGGTAGTTTGAACAGAACTTTTAAATAGAAAAGATGTTTATGTTTAGGTGTTTCTTTTTTGCACCACAACCACAGGATGTCTTGGCTACGGCCGTTTCTGACATTCTTGATTTATATTTACTCGCATTAGGAAAGTCAATGCTGCTCATGTGGTGTATTGCCTCTAAATCATGAATACTGGTAAAAAACTCAAGTGCATGTATCATGGAGGAAACGGTTTTCAATAATTATTTTTTTTATTTATTTATTTGTTTACTTGTTTTGTAGACGATTACTATATTCCTCCTCGTTAAATTGCGGCCACCATTCTCATTTAACTTATATGATTGACCACACCTGGAAAAATGTTCATGTTAATGGTTGGTTTGTGAGTTTATAAAGATTTTGAGTTAATAGATTTATTTTGTCTCTTGTTTATGATAATTCACTAGATTTATAAAATTTTCCTTATCGTTCTCAAGAGATCATTAGGCAAGAATTATTCGAATACCGTTAAAATAGTTCAAAATTGCAAATAAAATTAAAACATGAATCGTTTTTTCCATGCGGATAATGATTTTTCATTGTATTGCTGTTATGCAATTTATGGTGCGGCACGGTGGCAGAGGAGATAATGGCGCTGGACATAACAGGACGGGAGATCGTTTCCCATCCAAACCGTAAGCAGAATTGACAGGCAGCGCAAGATCATTTGTGTTGTAGCGCCATAGAAGAATAATAAGAAATAATACAATTTTCCAAGTATTAAAAAACTAAACGACATATATTATTTTTATTCCCTTTATATTGTTGCATTATATAATAACTCGTTTCATCGAATAAACGAGTGATTTTTGGTGTCTGGCTACGCAAACGATACTCGAAAATTGAATTTAAAATGTAACAGACGGATACTTCTTTCGCTTTTCGCATCATACCAACATCATAGAGCGGTAAAGTTCTATTGTTTGTATTTTAAATTGTTTCATTGATATGTTCGTTATACTGCATCGATCGAGATGCATTTTTTTATGAACTATCGCGTCACTTAATTAAATAAAATAACATGCAATTGCATCTTGTATTAATGTTCCTGTTTCTATCTGTTCTATTATTCGTTTCAGAACGGCTGATACGACGCAGAGTTATAGCAAGGGAGGGCCGTCGCCGTCGCAGTCAGTGCCTCGATCAGCGGCGAGTCCATTGTCACCACCAAGGCCTGGTCCAGGAGCTGCTGGAGCCGCGAATTATCCATCATTTGGAGGTGCTCCGGCGAGAGAGGCGCCATTGCGATATGTGCAAAATAGCTCCTACGTCCCTGCCTTCATACGGGATGCGAGTCCGTTCCCCCGCGTCTCACAGGTGCAGCAAGTCGTCACTGAGTACCGGCAGGTGGTTCCTTCCTCGGTTATTGGAGCAGCGAACGTAGTGCCCAATAGCATAGTTCCCCCATCTATCAGCATTGTCAACAATATGGATGTGGTGCCGCTGCACCCGGCATCGCATCACATCCAGCAGCAGCAACAACAACAACAACAGCAGCAGCAGCAACAGCAACAGCAACAACAGCAGCAGCAACAACAACAGCAGCATCAACAGCAAACCCCTCCAATTCCATCGCAACCATCTTCGGTGTCTTCCCAGCAAGTGGGAGGAGGAGCCCAGATGATGGTGGCATCCGTACCGCAACAACAGCAAGCTCCCCAACCACCGCAGATTGTGATGCAGCAGATTCCTCAACAGGTGTCTCAGCAAACGTCCACCAGGCCCCGCATTTCGTTGCTTCATCCAAACCCAGATTACCATCTGCAAACGTCGCGATCGGTGGTCTCGACAGTACCGGATAGCACGGGACCACCCGCATTTAAAAAGATTCGATTAAATGAAGTCGTCGGTTCGCAGCATCCCCCGCCGGTGGTGGGTTCCGTGCCACTATCAGTTGGTAGTGGCAACAATGCTACCACTTTGCTGAAGGTGGATACGCGGGAATCGCCGGTTGTTATGGTGCCCTCGGGAGCATACCATCCACAAGTGGAAGCCATCTCCCCTACACTGCCCAGTGATCCGATGGAAGAGTTACGAGCGACGAAGGACGAACTGTTACAGCAGATCGCCAAGGTGGATAACGAAATTGATAAGGCGGAGAAGAAGATTGCGTCACTGAAGAAGAAGCAGGAATCCCTCGAGGAAGCGTCCGCAAAGCCCCCGATCGAAGAAAGCTCCTCGGAGGCACAGCCTAAGCACCGTAACCTAGCGCAGAAAATTTATGCGGAAAATCGCAAACGTGCCTCCGCAGCTCATGCCGTCCTTAGTACGCTCTGTTCAATCGGAGCCGATTCACTCCCGTTGTATAATCAACCGTCTGATGCGGAGGTGTGCCGAGAGGTACAGGAACGCCATCGGATGTTCAAACAGCGACTGCTGTTGCACTTCCGGAAGATCAAAACAGAGCGTGCGGCAAAGCAGTGCGAGATAACGGAGCGTTACGCCCAGTTATCGCAGGAATGGACCAAGCGCGTCGATAAGCTGGAGGCGAGCGCCAAGCGTAAGGCAAAGGAGGCCAAGAATCGCGAGTTCTTCGAAAAGGTTTTCCCGGAGCTTCGAAAGCAGCGGGAAGATAAGGAGCGATTTAATCGTGTAGGTTCTAGAATAAAGTCCGAAGCCGACCTTGAAGAGATCATGGATGGTCTTCAAGAACAGGTACGTAGTGCTGCAACTGCAGGAAGCTTTTTTTACGGGATACTTAATCATACCATTGTTTTATCTACTTTTAGGCCATGGAGGATAAAAAAATGCGCTCATATGCTGTGATTCCACCTTTAATGTTAGACTCCAGACAAAGAAGGCTAGTGTTTAATAATGAAAATGGAGCGCTGATAGACATGGAAACGGAATTTAAGGTGAGAATGCTCTACAATTAATATATCGTACTAATTTCATCCTAAGGGAATAGGTAAAATAATTCATAAGTGTATTTTGCAGTGCTATGCCAATTAAATTTTACATAATAACTCGTTTGTGTAATCGGCATATTTAGCGTTAAATATCCATTTTTTCATCATAATCCTAAACTTTCTCTATAATGGAATTCACATTGCTTTAAAGACATTTCCTTATCCAACACGTGAAAGGACCCCTTATCCCGGGTGTACTTCGCTGTTAAATATACCATTTCATAACAGTGAAATGTGTATGACTTGCTCACATTATGGAACACACTGGCTTATGTGTTTAAAAAATGATAAAAATAATAAAATAATAAAAAAAAACTTGAACCACTTTAGATATAAAACTGCTGATACTGATTAGATAATGTTATTCGAATCAAAAGCCTTAAATTAGAATGATTAATTATTGATGTGTTATTTCTCGTCATTGAATCACTGTTTCATTTAATCTCTTTTTTCCTTTCTCGTTTTAGGAGCGGTTAAGTTTGAATGTGTGGACATCGGGAGAAAAAGAAATTTTTCGGGAAAAGTTTTTGCAGCATTCGAAAAATTTTGGCACAATTGCAGCCAGTTTGGACAGGAAAAGTGCGCAGGTAAGGATCATGGAAAGCATTTTATGTTCATTCTCTTCATTTGTTTGCTAAAGAGTACATTGCTAAACACACCTTACCATTCTCTGTTTATCTCTACGCTTTTCAGGATTGTGTGCGATATTACTACCTCAGTAAGAAGACGGAAAATTATAAACAGTTGTTAAGAAAGTCCCGACAGCGAACAAGAAGCTCTAGAAATCCTCAAAAATCCAACCAGCAGCAAACACAATCAATTGTGGATGCGATGACTACTGGTGTTACGACAAGGTGGGTATTTGCTGGTTTAATTGCCATCTCCTAGCGAGAAACCTTGCACATTCATAACAGTATGCGTTTCACTTGGGGGCGTTTTTGTTTTGTGTTCAAACAAATAATCGTTTTTATTTTCTTTCCTTTGTTAGACTACAACGTGAACAACAACAAAAGACTGTAGGCCGTGATCGCGCCGCGAATTCAACAAATAGTACGATAGGAAGTAATGCGACATCCAATGTTGTCAATGTCACTACAAATCCGTCATCAAATACCGTGCCCGCCAGCAGTAATAATGGCTGTGGCGGCAATAATATCAACAGCAGCAGTAGTAATAATAGTGTTACTAATACTAACGCGATCAACGATGTCATTGGCACGGGTAACAACGGCAGCATTAGCGGTAGTTGCAATACCAATTCTTCGTCCCTATCACCCAGCGGTTACAGTGTATCTGCTTCCATCACTGCACCCACCGCTACATCTGCCTGTGGTAACAATAGTAACAACACTAGCAGTGGTAGTACTACCAGCAGTACCACTAATATGGGCAGCGCAAATGAGTCAAATGTCAACAGTAATGGAGCTAATGTTAGCAACAGCGTCTGTGCGACTGGTGGAGATTCTACTGAGGGTTCTACGAAGACCAATGAGAACGAATTGAACGCATCCACGGGCACAACAGTGGTGCATACGACAACAGGGACAACTGCTGCAGTAACAACGGTAACGAATGTGGCTGCATCTGGTGATGGATCAATGAACAATGATCCCGCAACAGATTCACTATCGTCGAAACCTTCAAACAGTGGTAAAGCTGTCAGTGGAACAGGAATCATTTCCACCACAACCACATCGTCTGGGAAAGTCGAGCAAACAACAGCGCAACCACCGGTTACAGGTCCGGCTAACGCATTGTCTGTGGAAAATAGTATTGGAGTATCGTATGTTATACCATCCGCTACAATAGCGCTGTCTAACATTCCGATAAACGGTGTAAAACCCGATTTACTGTCGTTGAACTCCACCGCGAACCAATCTTTACCATCGACAGTTGAGCTAACGCTCGGATCGGTGGTAGCGAGCATTGTAAGTAGTAAACTTGGCAGTGTTAAAGACGATCTCCAACACCTGAAGGAAGAAATTAATTCAAGGTAAGCATCACTCAAGATGTAGCGCCCATCGGAAGACTCAAACAATTGTACATTACTTATCGAGTTTTCGTTATATTTTATAGTGACTCATCGAACAAACGTAAGGATGAAAATATCAACGAATCAAGCAGTGCTGACATCCAGGAAGGTATGTTACTTTCGTTTGATATAATACACAATATTAATTTATTAGATAACTGGGTTTTGAGATAACTCAAAGAGTTCAATTAACATTTCTCAATAACATAATAGTCCTCATGTTTTATTATGCTTAATTAGTATATTATGAACAAGTTTGTCCAGTCATCATTTTGCTTTTTAGGCAGTTTGTTCGTCTGGCTAATAGCAAAACAATGTTACGGGCTATAAATTCTAGTCGGATTTGTTATCCGCGTGTTGTGGAGGTACATTACTTTTTATAAACAAGTACTTTCTTTTCGATTGATTTTGAACATTTTTTACTCGCAATTATGCAAATGATTTTCCCAATGTGCTGTTTGTCACTTCGTTCCATCAGTTTACAATTATTGTTTCAGTGTGATAATGAGTACAAATAACACCACTAAAATCTAATCATGTTTCCCAGAAAGACAAATGTTACCATTTGTATTGCCTAGAAGAAAAAATACTTTATTTTAATATCAACCTTTTACAATGTTCTCCCATCGGTTGCCACTACTGAAACTTTATCCCAGGTTTATTTGATATTTTTGTTGTGATAAGGTTGAGTTAGTTGGGCGAAAGCTTTTGTTACCACTCTTAATTTGTGATATTAAGTTCGATTTATTGCATGAGAAATGGGTGGTATAAGTTGTTACGATTCTACAAGCATCTAAAAGCTCGATATACTGTTTAATGCTGTTCTACACGAAGTGGGGTATGGTCTACATTCGCTAGAAAATCGGACCGCTTTCCGGTATCAGTGCTCTGTTCCGCTTGGAAAGCTTTTGTCTCGAGGTTGCTCTCTTTGGCAATGCCCACCGACGTGCTATTGGAAGCCGTACTTGTACTGAGGTTTGTCGTATCGTCTTCGTCCTCCGTGTGACAAAGTTTTCGATGCTTATGCACAAAGTAGTAACTAGGAAACTTGCTACCGCACGTTTTACATGGATAATACTGCACGTTCATATCGAGAGGTTTCACTTCTCTCTTGGTTGTGTTATTACTAACACTGCCAGTGGTGGAACTTTGGTGAGATCGACGGCGTGCATCGTACGCTCTAGGATGACTAGCGGCGTGAGATACGGTTTTATTTGTGGACGCACTAAAAGTTGTTGTAGGTTTGTTGTTATCCAAGCATAGAGGTATCAAGTGTCTTTTAGCGTGCTTTTGGTAGCAGTAGTGCGATTTAAATGTATGCTTGCAATATACGCAAGTGTAACTGGAATTTCCTTCAGTATCGGTGTTGGGCGCGATATCTTCTTGACTGTTCTCGTCCTTCTGTTCCTCATCATCCTGTGACAATAGAAATGGTGAAACAGTAGCAACTGGTTGCAGTTGGTTCTGTTGGTGTTGATATTTTTGACAGCTACTGTTAGATGATGAGGACGAGCTTTCGTACGTGAGCTTTGCCGTGTTGCTGATATTGCGCGCCATCTGTGAACGAGTAGTGGAAACAAAATTCCGAATGGTTAGAAAATGCAACCAAGTCAGTTATCTGTTATTCTGGGAGTATATTTTAAAGGAAAATTAAAACATTTGAACAGTGTACGTTGAGTACTACGTGCAAGTGCAATAAATGTTGTTTTACTAAGAGAATATATTTTTTTTTGTATTCTTGCCTTACCTGTTGGTGGAATGACGATGCATAACGTAGTGAGCGGGAAACTCTTTTCTTCACATTGGTTCCTGTATCGGCGCAACTGAATGCGTCCTCTTTGGATGTTTCAGTGCAGTCTGTTGTTCGGTTATTTTTGTTACAACCGTACATGACGTTTAACACGCGTCGAAAACGAACGGGCCCATCACAGCTAGCAATATCTATGATCACACCATTTGTACCATCGTTGGTTACGTCTTGATGCTGCTGCATTTTTTGTCGCTTGGCGAAAGTTATTTCACGATGTTTGGTACGATTCTCGTCATCCAACGCTGTAGTCAGTTCGGAACTACTGGCATGCTTGTGCCTAGGGTTAACTGGTTTCGATTTACTTTCTTCACAATTATCAATTTTCCTGGCATCATTCTTGGCATCGCTTTCCAAAAGCGGTGAGCTTTGCGGTGTTAAAGGTGCTATGCTTTCTTCCTCTTCATATCGCGTCACACTAATTGGGCTTTGTGAAGGAGAGTGAGATTCGTGTTGCGATTCTTCTTCTGGAAGTTCACTTGATATGTCGTGCGACGTAGCACCGAGACTGCGGAAGGATGCACTAGGAAGAAGATTTATCTGGGATGCTGTAGGAGGTGCTATAAAATTTAATCCTACTGTGGCCATTGCTTTGCTAGCTATCGGACGTACTAGCCTTGAAGTAGTATTGGCTACTGCGAAGCTAGCTGCCACGGTTGTATCTGTTTTAGCTCCGAAATAACTGCGCTGTAAGTGATCTCCAGAAATGGAAGTGCAAGTAGACGTGCTGGTGGCGTTAGAAGACGACGACAGATACGTTCGGCAAAGTTCCAAAGCTCGTGGCATATGAAGCAAATGGGTTGCTAGCAGCACTCCAAAAATGTTGTCCATCGTAAGATCCAAATACCCCGTATACATGTAGGATAGTAAGGGTGAGAATTGTTCCGGCGTCACATTTGGCAGATACAGCAACGAGGCGGTGTTTGTAGTGGCAGAAAGGGAACATATTTCCGATGTTGTAGTAATTCCCGATTGATGTGAGACTACTCTTCGTAACGGGCCAGTTGCATTGGAATGTTGTTGATCTAGCGTACGAAGAGCAGCTCTGAGATATCCACTGTGTGTGGCTAGTAGAGCTGCATGTGCTGCGTAACGTGTACTGCAAGGATGTGGTCCTACCTCCAGGATCACATCCGGTGCGTTCGGATTCACCCAGGTACCAAACATGTGTACGCGTTGGTAATTACTTGAGGATCTATTTCACATTCGAACGAATATAATCGATATTCATATTCACAAACCACACTAAACCGAACCACTCAAACTGGCATTTTTTCAGTAAATGATGATGTTTTGCACACTTGTTTCACGTCTCCACAGCGAACAATGATTTTATTCGCACATGTGCCCGACCTAGTTGTAGCGACCGCGAGTTTCGAACTTTCCGACCCTACCTCGTTGACGGTTGGGAATGAATTGAATTTGAACGAACGTTTCCTTAGTCACCTTCGGATGCTCCCCATATTTAATTACAAGCGACAGGAGTACATAGGCACATGTTTCCACTCTCGCAGGCTATGTGCAGCAGGAGATGATCGTGGAAAACGCATACGAGAGATTAACACAGTGGGAGCAAACGGGCACGAGCTAGATGAAAAGCACATGCTACAAACAAACGTAAGACAGAGAGAGCAATAGAGAGAATGTTAGCATTAGAGAATGCTCGAGAGGAAAATTTAAGAGAGAAGCAATGGAAAATGCGTTGGTCGTTAAATGTGAAATTATGGATGGTAACGAGAGGAAGAAAAGGGAATATTAATAATAATAGCCCGTAAAGGATCGTCAGTAGTAATGTTTACTTTTTCAATGATTGAATATGTCATATTCACACTATTATTTGATTTATTTTTTAATTAAATAATAGTATGACAGCATTTGTACTTTTGTTATGATTTGTGCAAAATAGTGCTGTTAATTTTTCTTAATTTAAAAATATATTGGAAGAGTTTAGTGGTATCTTTCACTATTAGTTTATTTCTTTTTATTAGAAATAACAATTGTTTAGTTGTGTAAACAAAATGAAAATGTGTAAATATCATAAACATTTGCCAAGGAATGCAACTAAAACAAAAGAGTATCAGAAAAAAACGTGTCCTAAACTGACCGTTGTGGAGAGATTTCGAACAGTCCTTTTTTTGTAAATAAAAAGAAAAACGGTTCTTGTGCGCGCTTCATTCGAGGCGATCGCGGGCGTATCTGAGATGCCATTTGTGCAGACAAATCTAAGGAGAACCCTGTGCAGGGGAACGGCTTCGGGGTGCAGTAAAAAAATCGAATCAAGTTGAGAGTATTTGTTTAACAATTTCATCTATGATTTTTTCGCTGACTCGTTCGCCGATATGATATAACTGTCCGAGAGAACGCGGGGAACCGCAACGCTGCCGCAGAAACCGGCAGCCTCGAAAAATGCGAACTTAGATTCGTTCGTTCGCTGGTAGGATAAATGCCGGAACAATCGTGTTTTCCAACAGGGGAAAATGGATGGTGATGGCGCGGGTAAGGGTAGAAAACGAGTCCCTAGCCTGAAGGGAGAAAATGTGTATGGTTTTCGCAGTTCTGGTGGGTATTTCTTTTTTTTTTTTCGCGTTTCTGTTTGTATCGCACTTCGCTGTGTCGTGAGCTTTAGTGTAGAACCGCTGTGTACCGCTGGGAAATAAATGAAACCTCAGATTTATTTTTTCCAGTTACCACCGTTGCGGTTTGCTAAATTGGTGGTAACTTTCAAAGTACTTTTGAATACGTACGCTTATTTGATTTTCGTGCCAAGTATGTACGAGTTTGAATTGTTGCCTAGTATAGATAAGTCAATATATCTTGCACAAAACACAAACAGCAGGTGAATGTTCTTTGAGTGATAAAGTGCTTCAAGTGCTTTATCAGCTTTGGATTGTTAATATATGTTCAAATCAAGATACTTCCGTTTTAAGCTTACGAGTGTGAATTGTAAAACCTTCATAATAAATATTATATGCTTCATATATGACCGTGCCCGACTCCCTTGTCTTCCTATACTGTCTGTCCATGTTGTATCACGGACCACAGCCTATGCGTTCTATTCACGAATTCAGGTGGATTTATAACAAACTCAACGTTTGTTGTGCTAAAGGCAATTTGTTCGCGTATTTTGTTTCATCACTCCCCTGTACCGTTGTGTCGCCTTTTTTTTTTAAATGGTATTTTTTGTTAATGGTTTGCAAATAAGAAAAACGAAGCGTATGCAAAATTGGCCTTCCGTTCCTTGCCGCACGTGCAAAGCGTGTTTCAGTGTTACGAAGTGGGTGGGAGAAGAGCTGGAGAGGGACCCGGTGCTGAAACCAACGACGGGGTATCCACCAGTATTAACTTATCGACAATGCGGTAACTTTGGACCGAGCACGGTTGAAATCTTCCAAAATGACAGCAAATATTTGAAGGTGGTTTCGTTTGCGCGGGCAGAGTGTAATTTTGTGTGCTTTTATGAATTCTTTTTTTGTTGCGCTTTCCCTTCGAGAAGAATGAAAACTGTGGAAAGGAAGGAACCATAATGTCACTTGTAAATGTACTTGTAAAAATGTTTTATTCGGTGACGGATGTTATTGGAGATGTAAAATTTGAGTATATTCAGTCTTTTGTTTGACGGAGGGAAGTAATAATAAAACTGGTTGATCAATCATTTCGTTTAACAGTTGTTCGTGATAAGTGAAATGATATTTAAATAATTTTAACAGTTAAAAATGATGATTGTTCATTATTATCAAACAATTGCGAACCAGTTGATGTGTACATGCGTATAACAACGAACTATTCTATCGTCAATAAAGCGGTTTTTAGCAAGAATGATTCTTTGTTAAAGAGACATCTTTCAACAGCAACATGTTTTGTTTTTTTGCACAAAAGGTAGCTGATTTTTGCAGCGTATTTATTCGCTTTTTTTGAATCAGAATTGCAATTGCCATCAGAAGGAAACAGAATATTATCTAAAATCGAAGGTGCAGTTGATGTTCATAGTGTACATTCCTAGCGACTAGCTGAAACGAGAAGCTAAACTCGTCGTTTGATTTGTGTACAATCTTTCTTTTCAGACAAGTGTTCCGTTCGTACTCTCTTGAAAAAAAAAACGATAAGATGTAGATTCAGTGCAGTAATTGTTCATCATACGTTTGCCGGTTTCGTTGATTTGAACCACTTTTTATTAGCAATTCCCTTTGGCGAATTGAGGAAACGAAAAAAAAAAAACGATAGCCATTCATCACCAATGGGAAAAGCAACAAGGTAGGAGGGAAACATTCAGCACGAGGTTGGTAAAAAGGGTGAAATATCTTTGAAAGTACGTAGGATCAAAGCAGGAAGTGAAGGAAGGACAGTGATGGAGAGATTAATGGTGCGATAGACGATATAGAGGACGAAGGCGGCAGAGAGGGTAGGCAGCCGTGGCAGGAAGACACAGACCGAACTACAGATAGAGGCGCGCGCTCGGGACGGAACTGGTTCGGAGGCCAGGGTGAGATGGACTGCGATCAAGAGTAGCTACAAAGGACAATCCTATTTTTTATGTCCTTTCGCCCTCATCTCTTCTTTGTTCATATTGGTATTTGTGAATATATTAAAAATTAATGCAATTATACTAATTTGTGGATTTTATATGAAGAATTTTTCCTTGCGGCTCTCGCAGCTCGGCACTCGGTTAGTTTATACACCGGCCGCTTCCATGCTTTCCGTGTCGGTTTGTCGGTTTTTCTGCATTTTTTTAGCGGTTGATAATTGGTTGGTGGTGGACATGATGGAGTGTGTTTATTTTTCCGCATGATAATTTCATTTTTTTCTCTGAACTATTCTTGATGTCCTTTTATATCTTTTTTTATTGTATCGAAACGTTGTGTTAGTAGTAGCAAGATGGTTAGGGCTTCGTTAAGCATGTTTATTGAAAAAGTCGTAATCGTATAAATGATGCAAAAATGTTTATAATGTTTCATAAAGAACGCTGTATTAATGTCACTGAATTTCTTTAAAATCGAATTTATGAAACACCTAAACATTTCACTAATTGTTGCAGTCTGATTTATGTGGGAGATTGCGAATGGTTCAAATAAAATGTTTCTTTTCTGCAGAAAAGAACGACGACTTTTGACATGTCATTAAGAATATGTAAAAACAACAAACCAAAGCGAATTTACGTAACGATTTTAACTAATCAAATTGTAAAACACCCATATTTCTTTTGGTGGTGTGTATACGCGCGATGGACACTGCATTTGCTCCGTTTCTAACAGAATACGTAACCAAAATGCTGTGTTATTGAGCCGCGTAAATTTCACTGTCCCATTGGAATTCCAACGAAAATGATTTAATTATTCATTTGTCCATTGCGAGCGAATTGTGCACAGGTAGTAACACAAAGCTCGGATGCGTTTAATCACACAGAACACCACCCCGGCCGATTGCTGTACGGGTAAGATCATCAGCTATAGAATGGTGGTGCGGTGGTGGTGGGCACGATTACAGCGTAAAACTGGCCTGTCCCCTCCCTCGTTCCTGCGGAGTGTGGAAAAGGTGGAATCGTAGCGAAATGGTTGAACAATCCAAAACGATCCAATTTCGATTTGGCTGTCCGCCGTTTGTGCTCTCTTTACCACTTCCGATGAGGGAGGATCATCCGCGTCCGATGGGTTGGGTTGGGATGTAAACTGTTGTTGTAAAATAAATGTTAGTTACGTCGATTCTCAGGCTTTGCTCTCTATCCCCGATTGTCATTCAGCGGGAAAGGATTAGAGGAAAATGGACGTTCGAGAGTGGGTTCCGCGCGCTAATCGATATGATGTTTGCACCGTATGCAAGTACCAGTGCTGAGAGGTGCACGTTGCGAGCAGTGTTAGCGATTTATGTTTCAGTAGTGTCAAAGTGGTCGAAGAATTGGATAATGTAATGTTTCTATTAGCCGGCAGGTTGCACTCAATTGTTGTGTGACTGTGGGAAACGGGTTTGTTTCGCTCTAAATGCGTACATGCACATGGTCCTGGTGGACGTGTACGTTTGATTTTTTTTTGATTTGACAAACCTGCCAGCTAGCTGCTGTACTGGCGGAAGCTGGTTCTCTTCCATTTTATGCTACCGGAGCAGAACAAAAGAAGCGCGGACAGTGGGTGTAGTGGGCATTCCGTTTAATTTCGCGGTATCTGTCAATTCTGCATATGTTCGCATCGATCCCTGAATCGGGTTGTTTATCTTGGCGATATTTTGATTCAATTACTCGTGGAAAATATTAACATGTGTTGGCGGTTGGCTAATGGGCGATAGGGAAATGGGTTTTGAGGTGGCTGGATGGATGGATGGATGGATGGATGACGGTATCATTTTGGAAAGTGCTCTAGTGCCGTTTTAAAACCTGCATCGTGGGATTTCGATTTTACTGCCTGCATCTCGTCGTCCTTAGCGCAGAGGCGCTGTACAGAAAATATTGTTGTTTATGTTGCCAAACAGAAGAAATATGTACGATTTATTGTTTTTTTTATTCGGAAAATGCAAGGAACTGCTTTTGCAAACAAACATTTCTCAAACTAGTTTTGTTTCAAAAACCCACCACGGACAATACATTAATCACAGGTTAGGAGAATGGATTTTGCTATCACAATTATGGCTTATGGCTGCAGTTGTCTATTATTTCACGCTAAACACAATAATCAGGAGCAATTGTGTAAATGGTTTATACCCCACCAATTGATGGTTGCAATGCGAGCGTAAAAAACGCGTTTGTGGCTTAGCTAAATTTTACATTTGCATGCAACGAACCGCACCGCACCAGTGTGCACCATCCTCGTATCAACATATTTATTTTACATGTCGTTCAAATTGAACCATGTTTACTACACAACTAGTACTAGTTTCCATTACATAGCGTAGCGGACCAGTAAATAGCCTACAAGCATTACTTGGTGGTGGAGTGCCAGTTACAATAGCATTCTAGCGTCGTAGTTTACCGTACATTATTGATCGTTTCGATAATCATGGAAATGATTGTAATTATATTTAAATAATAAATTATAATTGACATCCACAATACAAACATGTGGCTAACGAAAACAGCGCAAATGTGAACATAAGTTTGGACCAGCCGACCGTACGGTAAAACTGGGGAAGACATAATCACACACGGAAATGAATGGTGCAATGCTTCAAAACAGGGACATACAATTTGTCAAGTATGCTAATCGATTGACTCAGAGTGTCATGCGTTTGTTAGGTATTTGACAAAAAACCAAAAATTCTAACATTATTGCGAATATTTGCATTCAGCTATCTCTATGGTCGTTGTGCCGAATACCGAATGATTTATTATCTGTTATCGATAATTTGACTTTTATTTTACAAAAATAGATTACCAGGAACGGTTCAACACCATTGTTTGGTTATCCAAAACGTATTGTGTAGGGGGAACAATTTTGTTACAACATACCATAATCACATTTCCATAAATGTATTGTTCACGGAATATGAATCCACAAATATAGCGTTTGCCTTCTCTCTGCGGTCGTGGAAAACCAGTTGCGTAGAACAAGTAGAAAAGTACAGGGAAAAGAAAAGAAGTACACAACTTTGAAACTCCATTACATTTCCCCGATGAGGAGGGAGTCATTCGCGCGCACTAATTAAATTGAATTAATTAAATGAATGAGTGAGTGGTTAAAAGAGCGAAAAAGCGAGTAAGCAATCAGTGCAGCAGCAACCAGTTAGTTCGTTAGAGTATTTGAACAATTTTCCTTCTGTCAGCGCCTTTTACCCAGCTCCAGTTCGGTTAGTGGAGGACGGCCCCGAGGCATTTTTGGTTGGGTAATAACGACGCGCCACTGTCTTGTTGGGTAGGAAAGATACTGGACGACTTAATATTTCAACCCTGCTTCCCGTGGTAGCCCTACCCGCCCAAACCATTCGTAATGTTTCACGTGAAAACGGTTGATTAGGTGTTCGCGAGATGAAATTAGCTGCGGTACCATTTCTCGTGAAACATAGAATAGTATGGCCAAGTGGGGGTAACCGGTGTGCCGGTATCGCCAACCTAAACAATTTGCTTTTTCGTCCCAAAAGTCATCTAGTAATGAGGATGTAGAAGATTTATACGCGCGTGAAGACATAGATGGAAGTGTAAGTTTGATGAGCGCCCATGATAGGGTGGTAGATGAGGAAAGTTGATGTTAGAATTAGGTGCGCAATTTTGAAATCGGATTCTTGCTTGACTTGCTTGTTTGTTTGCATGTGTCGATTCAGCGGAGGGCGTATATTGGCAGAGGCACCGTTAAGCGCTGTACAAGTTCCATGCACAGAATTTGCTTACTTTATTATTATCTCCCTATCGAATTTCATGTTTTGCACTGATAACTCTGGTTGAGTTTGGAGCGTACGTTGAGATCCTGAAAAACTTTGCACACTATACACAGCGAAATATGCTTAGGTAATGTGTATGTTCAACTACGCCAGTACGTAATGGTTTGTTGTTCATTGTGTGAAAGTTTAGACTGGGTGAAACCGTTGAAGTTTTCCAATAGCTGGGTTTGCAATTACCTTTGTGGCGTTGTATTATATACGGGCTAATAATACATTCACTCAGATCCATAACTTACATGGCCTTTTGTTCTCTTTTTATTTAAATCATAACGATCATGTCGTGAAAATGCAGTTTTCTTGCTAGCATTGCTTCTCAATTTTGATTATTTATTCATATTAAAATATTTAAACGAAACCCTATCTTGGAAAAAATATTTCTAGGGTTTAACAGAATAACTTGCTTAAACATTTATCTGTAACACTTCGTGTCATACATTTTTTATCGCTTGTTTGATTGAATTCAACTAATGTTTATGTTTTTTTTGGTTCTACTTTCAGACAAAACAAATGCTACAGGTGCGCTACACACGTGTTTTATCTGTAAGGCAGAGCTTTGTTCACGAACCCGACCCATTGAGCGAAGTCGTGCCTCGCAATACGGTATATCGGAGGCGGATATACCGGCTGGTGCCCGAATTTGCAACAATTGTCAATGCAAATCGGTGAAATCGCGTTACACCCACTGTCCACTTCCAACTTGCCCGAATCCTAAGGATCGCGTGAAACGTTTCCGCAATCTCCCACCTCGGTTGTTCGAACTGGCCCCCGAAATACGTGATCCGATCGTGCAAGAGCTTCAAATACCACCAAATGTAAGCAAATGCTGTTCCGCGTGTTTGACGCGTATTCGTCGGAAGATGGGCCCGCATCTGCTGGGCAATTCCAGTCTTACGGACGAAGAGGTGAATCGATTGAAGAAACTACTGCAAGAACATGGACCGAAGTGGAATCAGCTAGCTGAATTGCTATCGAAAACGGCTCTTGCTCTCAAGAGTTGCTACTTTCACTATCAGAAGAAGTACGGACTGGATGTAGCGCTCAATGAATACTATAAGCTGCATCCCAGCGAGGATCGTCGCTCGGTAATGACGGATGGGGATGAGTCAGACCTTAGCGCTGGTTCGTCGTCCTCGGATGAACGGGACGGTGGCAGCGACACAACAGCGTCGGCCGAAAGCCCAACTAGCGGTAATGCAGGTGGAAACAGTGTTACTATCGGCAATGCAACGATGGGATCGAAAGGAAGCAGTGGCATTGTTAGTGATGGCGTATCTCTTTCGGAAGGTGTAACTACAGCGAAATTGGACGAAGGTGGCATAATTATGCTAGGTGGTAGCAATGTTACATCTGGCGTTATTGGCAATAATAACAATAGTAGCGGTAGCGGCAGTGAAGTAGTCATTTCGCTAGCTCCACCACCGAAAACCATCCCAACGATCACTGGATCCTCTTCGTCGACATCTTCGGGGGGCAGTGGCGTAGCGTACGAGGATGATCGCTTGCTTCCACCTGGTCAACCGCAGCCAAGGAAACCGTTACGCCACACCGAAGAGTACGACAGCTCAGCGACGGAAACGGCGGACGAGGAAAACGAATCATCTCCGGCAAATAGACAGAGTCCCAAAGTTTCTCTCCCACATCCGCCTATACCGCATTCACACTACCCTCCACCATTGCACCATGGCACTGGGCTAACGATGTTGCACAACTCCATCACTAGCGCACAGCAACAATCGAACGGTCCTCGGTCGACTGCAATTGGAGGAGGGCCTGTTGGTGGCGGCAGTGGTAGCGAACTACATAATGTACGCGACGTGATGTTGAACGTGATTGAGCGATCCTTGAAGAATCATTCCTTGACGCCAGCCAGCAAACCACCACCGCCAGGCTTACGTGACCTACAGTTTGGATCGAGCGGCACACCTCCTGTTCCCGCTGGACAGCAAATACAACCAGTACCTGGTTCCGTGTCGTCTGTGTCTTCATCCGGTACAAATTCTTCGTCCACAACGTCATCGATGATTCGAGACTATCGCGACGGAACGAAGGTAATGCTTACCACGGCGGCAGGCGTTTCTCAGGCAATTTCCGGAGGTTCTACCGTATCATCGTCTCAATCTGCGCAGCAACCGAATCAGCATTCGATGCCAGTGTCCACATTAGGTATTACGGTGGTAAATTCTCATGGACAAATCATTGCTTCACCGGGTCAGCAGCCGCATTCATCTTTACCGCCGCCACTTGTCGGTGGTCATGTACAGTTAAGTCATCATCATTCATTGGGTGGTCAAATCCCTGCTACTATCACACCAATTCCACACTCCATCCATCTCGGTGCATCGTCCAGCTTAAATTCGTCGGTAGTGCGTGCGCCGAACGATGAGCCACAGACGTTGGATCTCAGCATTAAAAAAACACCTCGTACGGAGACCGCTGCATCAACAGCGACAACAAAGTCAATGGAGGTTAGCAACAGCAACAGTGGCGGGGGAGGTAACTTTCCACCACCGCCGGCCCACAGTCACAGTAATAGTAATCACCACAGCGGTCCCTCTGCTGGAAGCAATGGAACAGGTGCGAGCGGCGGAAGCACGAGTAACGTTAACACAAAATTCCATCTTGGTCATCCTGGACCTCCAAACTCGCATGGTGCGTCTGTTACCGTTTATCGGACGGATGGTGGCGCGTTCCCGGGACATAACATTCCGTCATCGTCCGCCGTTGCAGGAGGCGGCCCATATGTCAACTATCACCCGCCCGTGTCCGGTGCTTCGGATGCAATGGGCCGGCCGCTGACAAAATCACCGTCTGGTACAGGCGCGACGTACCTTACCATACCACTAGGCTCAGCACAGGGACAGAGTGGTGGGGGAATATCGATGCAGGTTTCCACCGGATCGGGTCGTCAGTCAACGTTGTCTTCCCTTACGCCGCCACCGCCACTGTCCGGCAGTGGAGGTCCAAAGGGAAAGAACACC
This sequence comes from Anopheles minimus, assembly GCA_000349025.1. Taxonomy (NCBI): domain Eukaryota; kingdom Metazoa; phylum Arthropoda; class Insecta; order Diptera; family Culicidae; genus Anopheles; species Anopheles minimus. The sequence goes on from KB663655.1 coordinate 3,236,918, forward strand.
CCCAAGTTGAGTCCTAAGCTGACGGGCAGTGGTTCTGTGAGCGGTGTACCGAAAGGAGGTTCCATCACACACGGCACGCCGGTAAATGTGAATCAACAGCAGCAGCAACAGCAGCAGCAGCTACAACAAAGCCAGCTAATCATACAAGGACAACCGTCGTCGTCGGCAACATTAAGCCCGCGGTATGAAAACCATCTTCTCCGTCAAACGCCGCCATCATCGGTTGCTTCCAGTGGTCGCCCAGGTGCTTCTTCATCACCAGTCATAATGAGTGACAAGTTCATAGGGTCCATTACGCAAGGAACTCCTGTGCACGGTGGCAGTGGAGGATTGCTGCCAGATAAACGGTCCAACTCTGCAGCATATGACTATAAGCGTCAGAGTCCGGCACAAACGATAGTAGTTCCTGGTGGAGGCCATGTCCTGCCAATACAGTTCAATCCCTATGGGCCGGGCGTTCGTGGCGTTAGTGGTGGAAATGGTAATGGAACTCCAGGCGTAGCAGCGTATCCTTCACTAGAACAAACTTCCCAGCAACTGAGTTCGAGGCAAATCATCATGAATGATTACATAACTTCGCAACAGATGCAAGGTCGTACTTCTGGGGCAGGTGGCAGTGGAGCAGGCGGTCCTTCTGGTGGCGTACCATTGGTTGTCAATGCAGCTGCCGGCGGTCGGTCTGGGAAAGAATCTCCATTGCCACGAAGTGTTGGTGGTGGCAGTGTAGTGGGTGGTCCTGCTCCATTATCGATTCCGCCTGCATCGATTTATGGTCTTGTGGGAAGTAATGTGGTTGGTGCGCCTCCGTTGGGAATTGTTAGTAGCCGACAAGCTCAGAATGATTATCTAAGCCGAACTTCACCAGCCGCAGATCATGTTAATAGGTAGGAGCTCATTTGTTTAAACAACACTTACCATATGTATAGTGGTTCAACATGTTTTATTGGTAGTTTTAATTGTTTTTTTTTTTATAATAATTATGGTGTAAATTTACGTTTCCATTCCCAGAATCTCCCCGGTATACAGTAACACGTCTAGTCCTCATCGTACTCCACCACCACCACAGCGACAAGGCGTTATACAGCGCCACAATACAAGCAGCAACAGCGGAAACAGTAGTGCTTCTGGGAATGGCGGTAGTAATAGTGGAAATACAAATCCCGCAATGGTTGTTGGAGGAGGTAGCGCCTCTTCCAAACCACCAAGCCCAGCGCCCCGCTATCATTTGCAAGCTCCACCGCCACCTCATCACTACCTTCAAGGTATGGACAATTGGTAGAATAATGTTTTGAGCTCTGATCCAAGTAATTACAACTTTTTTTTGTATATAATTTTGAATTTTAGATGCATTTACTTCGTTCGTTGATCTAGCAGTGCAACAGCCACCGATGACTGTTCCCCATAAGGATGATTCCAAACGTACGCCAATGGATCAGCAACAACCGCCCACGATATCGGCAGGATTGTCAATTTCATCGGCTCACCATCATGATATGCGTTATCAGCATCCCAGCATGATCCCATTTCACCATCAGCCCCAGCAGCAGCATCATCAGCAGCAGACAAAACAAAGTTCGCAATCGTTGGCGCAATCGCAACAGCAACAGATGCACCAATCGCAACAGCAACAACAGCTACACCAGCAACTGCAGCCACAGCAGCAACAATCGCAAATGCAATCTCAGCAACAACACACACAGCAGTCGCAAGATCAGCACAAAGCGCAACAACAAGACCCAAATAAATTGCAGTCACTGGAACACTCCAAAGCACAGCCACCGTCTCAGCCAACTTCACAACTACAGTCACAATCCCAAGCTCATCAACAAGCGCAAAACCAGCAACAGTTATCGCATCAGCAGCATCAAACGGCACAATCTCCGCAGCCGCCGAATTCGCAGCATCAAGAATCGAAACAGCAATCGCAACGACAGTCGCAACCACCACCACAACAACAGGGCCAACAGTTGCAGTCCAATACGCAATCTCACCATTCAGTGCAATCACTACAGGAAAATCAGGATAATGATCAAGAACATCAGAAGCATCAACAGAAGCAACAACAACTGCATCATCTGCATCAACAACAACAGGCTGCAGCTGCAGCAGCCGTCGCTCAGCACCATCTACAAATGCGACAGCAGCAGGTATGTGTAGATCGTTGTGGTACAAATCAACATATGCATGTTGCCGCTAAACACGATGTGAGTGCATTAATTTTATGATTCATTTTTAACAGGTTGACATGCAGCGCCGTCATCAGCAATCTCCAATGCATCCTTCATTACAGCAGCTAGGACCTATTCCGTCGTATCAACGGGATCCTCATGCTGACCAGCGGGATCGCCGTGAGGAGCTTAATTTCCGCGAACGTGTTGAACTCGAGCGTAGCATCATGGTTGAAAGGGCGGAACGTGAACGCGATCGGGAACGTGATCATCGTGACCGTGAGCGTGAGCGCGAACGTGACCGCGAAAGAGAGCGGGAACGGGAACGTGACCGTGAGCGAGAACGGGAACGCGAACGTGAACGGGAGCGCGATCGTGATCACCGTGAGCGACGTGAACTGGAACGCGAGCAGCAGGCACGGGAACAACTACAACGCGATCGCGAACGTTTCGATCGGCATCAAGAGTCAGAAGAACGTCGACGGAAGCAACACTACGATGGATTTTTACCGGATCGGCGCGATAGGTAAGCATATCTTTCGTGTAGTGTACAAGATTGTGCGTAAATTTTCCGAAATTGGCAACCATATTAATTACCGGCTGTGTTTTACATGTGTAGGGCAATTGAATTAATGAGCGCTCGGACAACTTCGGACGGTTCACTTACAGCAGCAAATTTAATTGATGCTATCATAACACACCAGATCAGTCAAACGGCTGTCGAACCACCTCCAATGCCGTCGATACGAGATCATCTCAGGACACCCTACGTGAGTATTAATAACTATATCATTCCCGTATCGGTATAACACCCCCTTAGGGCTGACCAAACTACGTAGTAAATTGCTGTTGATTAAGCTGTTACAAGTAGTGTGTTAATATATAAATTTATTTGCTTTTTTTCACAGTTTGCCTCCCGGGATCAGCGTTCCATGGCGATGCAGCAGGTGATAAGTGAAAATAATGGGAATAAATCCCATTCTCCCAACGTCATAAACGTTGATTTGGATTCGGACAACGTGCATCCGCATCATAGACGGGATAGCAGTGGCATGAGTGGCAATAATCTTAGTGGTGTGAAAAACATCACCCTTGGCGAGTTGACAGAATCCATCATTGCGAAGGATTATTCGCCGAACCCGAATCCATTCCTGTCACTACGACCCCCAATGATACCGTACGGCGCGGCAACAGCAGGCAACCCAGGTGCGGAAGCAATTCTAGCAGCTGATCAATGGAAACATCGACGGCCAGCATCGGTGGCGACGTCAGGTAAGGAGGAGCAAATGCAACGTGTTGGTGGTCACGATGCTCAAAAAGGTCCCGGTCGAGTAACACCGGAAGATCGACATATTATACGATTGCCGCAGTCACCCGGTCCGAGAAATAAATTTCACGAAACCATTTCACCCGACGCACCACAATTTTATCATCCGGGACCGCATTTGGGGCGTGTAGGGGGTGGGGCAGGAGGACCTCATGCGGGAGCCGGAGGTCGGGATAATTTTGTGCTCGATTTTTATGTAAAAAATCGCATCGTCGAAGCAATGCGCACCGAGGATGAAAAGCGTGCTGCTTCCGACTCATCGATGGTGGTAGTAGTTGATGGAGTCAGCGGGGGAAATCGAAATATCGATCGCCAGCAATCGTCTCCCCGCAGTTTTCAAAACATCTCCCCGCATCACACCCAACCCGCTTCAACGCATCACCACGCTAAGGAAATGGCGTTGGTTGATCGTAGTGGCACTCCGGCGTCGGGAGGAAGTGATGGACAGCAGCAGCAGCAGCAGCAGCAGTCTCTTCATTCTTCAGCTGAAGAACAAAAACAAAATCCACAGTATCCACAACATTCGACACCATCTTCCTTACTGTCGACATCGGGCTCCACTACAACGAGTCCGGTGATCGTTCACAATACGTACCATCAGCAGCCGATAACGACCTTCACTACACCGCCAACAACGTACGCGTATCCGTTCAGTGCCCTTACTGTTGCCAGTGGGGTTCCGCCTACTACTTCTGCCTCTGGGCATCCTTCCTCTTCATCTACATCTTCTACAACTTCTATAGCGACAACGATGGGGGGAACCGGAGGCAGTGGAAGTAGTAGTATCGGTGGCATGAAATCAATCAATTCTGGTATGATTCTCACCGGAAGTGGTCCCGGAGCAGGTGGAAATAATTCTATTGGGGTGACCAGTAGTGGCGGAGGTAGCGGCGCTGGTGGTGTGCTGACAGATGATCGTCATAATGCCTCTGCCCTAGAACCAAAGCCACTGTTATCAGCTCAGTACGAAGCGCTCAGTGATGAGGATTAAGCATGGGAAAGTGATGTAAAATATTGTATTGCGGAAGAGGTTGTGCATGATGTTGTTGGCCTCGGTACAGTTTTGTTTTTTCGCAGTATGAACTCGGTTTTCTCGTTCGAAGGATTATTGGTCTTGTCTAAAACGGATCATTCCTAATGGGGGGAGCACAAACGGAGGGCTTGTTTTTTCCCCCCCCGAATATCGTATGTCAACTAAACATGCGTTGATCGGAAGCAAATAGTTCAAAACAGATATTCATTAACAAGAAGTTCGATTTAGCCCGTCAGATTGGCTGTAAAAAGTGAAATACTACCAAATTTGTCATAAGGAAGTTTCATATACTGCTTCTATTATCTTGAAACGATATGCTTACTAAACGTGTGGTACCGACCGTTTTAAACGAGCAGAACATTAAGGTGACGATGATGATGAGGAGCAGAAATGTTATAGAATCTAAAATCGCAAAACAAACAAACAAACCAACCCACTTACAACATAAACAATTTCATTCGCCATACATTAGACACTGGAGAAAGCAATAATTGCAGTTAATGAACAAACAAACAAAAAAGTGAAAACAGAACATGTACCGTGTTATAGTGATAGGGGAAAGTAGGAGGTGGTCGAGAAGTAAATGGATTGTGAACTATTGCCAATATGTTCATTTGCTAGTGCTACTTATAGTATCGCTGAACAGGATATTTGATTTATACTACTGATGGGTGTAGTATTTGACGTATTCCGTATTATGTGTATATTTTTTAGAAATTGTTTAATAGAACTTTATAACGTTTGATAAAATGACCATCAACAAAAACTCAAAACCAAGCGCCAGTACTTTTATTTCGAGCGAAAGCTTTTCCCATATTTTCTTCATTCGATTGAAATATTCAATTTTCTCAAGTACTCATTACAAACACGTTTGTATATTTCTTGCGTGCTGAAGTGTGGTGGAAAGTCGATGTTGGTGCGCGGAGGCGCATCGTTAACGAACACCCACAATTTGTGAGTTTATTTCACTTTCCTTTTTTTATTTGAAAACGTTTTTAACAAAAGCAAATATCATTTCCAACATGTAACAGACAAATCGACCCTCAAATGGAAAATAAAAAAAAGTTATGAGATTAAATGAAAGGGTACGAAGGGGTAACGATGTGACAAGATATATAGTAATACCAAGCAAAGTAGATGCTTGTACACACTCAACACAGTAACACACAATTCCGAAAACATGATGAAACTGATAGAAAAAGCAAGATTATTACACAGTTCCCCACATGAAACGTTGTAACTCTTACCGGCGTTGTGTAATATTACACATTAATAAGCAACGACAAATAGAACAAACAGCAGAGACCGACACTTGGTTTGCGTAGAAATAAGCCGAACCAGACATTTATTTTGATTGCAAACACAATGTTCACAATGTGCGATTGTTTACTGATGACCGCTCATGACGCTGCGAGATCGCAACATGGGTGGGTGTACAAATGAAGGAAAAGCCTCTTTCCTGAGCTGAGCTGACTGCCGTATTGCAATATCATGGCTTTATGAATGCGTTTGAATTGCATTGCTTGTGACCACCTAATCCGATGTAGACGCTTGCGCCGACGCTAAACTGCCCGTTTGATTGAAAATATTGTTTAAGGTTATGAGGAGCGAGCGCCATGTTGTATTGCGGTATATGACCATTGCTGGTACGTATCAACAGATAAGCGATGGTATGCGCGACATCAGGAGTGAAATGATAACAACATTCTTTCCCGTATAATGAAGCAAATGAAGAGTGCAGCGGGTCGAGAATGTAAAAGACAGCGAAGAAATAAATGTAAGAAATGAGTGCAGAGAAAAAGAGGAGTAAAGTAAAGGAAACACGGAGAGATGGTTTAGGAGAAGAAGAAAAGAAAGAGTAGCAGCTAATCGTTCTTAGAAAGGATATTACTCAGCTAGACGAGAACAGCACACTATGTACAGTAAAAATCAGAAGAAGAAAAAACAGCAGAAGAACGGCCTGCAAACACACCCGCAAGATATGTTGCGCTGAAAATCAGCGTGTAAAAGTGGCGATCTGTTCTGTTCTTTTTTCGTTAATTTCCCTTTAATGATCTTAATTTACGCATTATATCGATTACGATTTGTTCATTTTATTTTCTGACGAGTAATTTACCGATTACGAACCATGATTAGAATATGCATTAAAAAAACACGGAGGAAGGTCACCGGAAGAGGTATATTGCAAATTTAGATGTAAGAAAACACGAATACATCTGAGTGAATGATAAATGGATGATACAAACAAAAAAAACATGTAAAAGGAAATAATAGGAACCATACAAATAATACTGCACGGATGCGCGAGTAAGTAGTAGGAGCGCAGCCGTAAACTTGTAGTAGATGCAGTGAATATATAAGGACGAACTGAAGTGAAGAGAGAACGGAAACAAATGAACCGATATGATATGAATATAAGACCGAGTAGATAGTGAGATAACACGTAACTAAAAGTAAACAAACAAAGAAGTACAGAAAATAAAGTGAAAATGTAAATTAAAACAAAGCGTTTTTGTTCTTTTGTATTGCTTCATAAACTAAATGGTAATGAATATTAATTTTCTTGATCCTGAGTTTTCTGAAAGAATGATATAATGCATAAGCTTTTAGCCGTTACTGAATGGCGGAGTAGACTGAATGTGGAAAATATCAACTATATACCGTTAAAGATTTTGAAAGAAAAATGGCACACGACTCTCAACTCTCCAAAGTTCGAGAGGACATTTCGGCTCTTTGACAGGAGAAACTGGGAAGACTATCTTCTACAAGTTAAGCTGGACCACACGCGGATGTTGACATGACAGGATAAGTACCAAATCCCATTCAGATCGCACAGATGCACAACTGATGTACCGGTTACGGATTATTCAAAAGGTTTGAAAACTCAAAATTAAAAACGACAGGAACTGAAGGTTGCAATGGAAAGAAGAAGATGACACACAATTAAGGGTAGTAATGAGAAATTATGAACGAACCAGGTGGTGTGGTTCCGCTCCACAAATGTAGTGAACGACATCAGGTTCAACAAATTTCGCTCCTCAGTTCCTTTTCAATACCGCCCCAAATATCGTTCCAGATTTCCTATAAACAAGCTCATCCTATAAGCAACCGCTCCTAATATTGTACCTATGAACAAATCTTCAAACATCGTTCCTAAGCTCCTATGAACGATAGCTCAGGATCTCTCCAAGATCCTTGTATTTCGAACCGTACTTGCCAATGTTCATTGAAATCTTACTTTTTTACTATTCTTTCTACTGCCTCTCTCATTTAGAAGTGCAGAGGACTTCCGTTGTTTTGGATACATTGTAGGACATGTACAGGTGTTTATGTAGGCTTATGGGTAATTTTTCACATTTTCATTTAGGTCTTTAGGCCAAGAAGCGATATTTTATATGGATAATATTGGTACAGTACTATTTATTTACTAATTGTTGTTGATCAGCTGACAAAGAACCATTTTTGAATGAGAATTGATCTATTTGTTCGCTAAAAAATAAAATTTATAAACATATCAATAAGCATTATGTAAAACTTTGGCTAGTATCGGACTTGTACTAAGATGAGAAGGCGCGCCTGGTATTTTGTGTATTATTTGAGATTTTATGCCAGGTATTTTTGGCTTCCGTCACTTGTACTGGAACAGGGTAGTTTGGTTTTGGATAAGATTTTGAAACGGTCCTGTCGCGTGAGACCATCGCCGTTTGAGACCTGACCACCCAAATTTGATGATGATCGCTAATAATGCTTTCAATTTTAAATAATAGTTACAAAATGCTGTTGCTACGATTTGTATGCACACACACTTCTTTGTATGCTCAAGCTTCAACCATTCAGTCTCACCCAAGGTACCCATGGCGGTAGTGAGGTAGAGTGATCCAAAGAAAGAAAAATAAAAAAACAGCATCCGAGTAGGCACGATTGAACAATCCGGTGGCTAAGATCTTTGATTGATAATCTACAAACATCCTCAATGACACAGCATCAGCCGCTTCATGATCATCATTGTCTAGGATCCCATCGCATCACGCGATGGCTCGTAGTGAGAGGTACACATACACGCTCATTCACGGCGGCATGCGGTCGTTAGTGGTCAACGCGGTCCGCGTGGTTCGCGCATCAGTTGACATTTGACTTCGGAACGATACGGGTCGGGATCGCGGATGATCGTGCACTACTAGGCGATCGCGTTGTGAAAGTGTGTAGTGCGTGTTCGTTGCTTTTCTTCAGCCTTTGTTTTTGCGCCAAGGCGTAATTCTTCCGTTTGGAGCAGAAAGGAGCGAAAGAAAATTTCCTGTATTGTTTTAAAGGTAATAGAATACGCGCGATGTGTACTAGTCACTAGCACAGTTACGAAAGCAGTGATAAGAACAAGAAAGTTCCAAGCGGTTGAGTAAAGGGAAACCAACAGGTTAGGCGTGAAGAAAACGTTTTGTGATGTGCAATAAGGGTGTACTATAAAGAACTCACCCGTTCAGGGTACACAGAATCTGTGGATTTTGTTTTGAGAAGTTTTGCAACTCGATCCTTGTTCATAAAGTCACTGTAGTCTAGAGCTAACGTTACATTTTTTGACCCAGAATTAAGGAACGTGTGCCGCACAAGCTCAAGCCTCTGCTTCTGCGCCATCGTCGTGCACATGGCCCAAGTGAATAATTTGATTTAAGCTGATTGATCAAGAATGCGATAGTCGTTTTGTGGTATTAGTGTATAATTTCACACCAAGAAATGGAGAGCACTACGTGACGATGATGCTGTTTGTCGAATTTCCGTTGCATCGTTCTCTCGTGGTATCAAAGTTCATATTAAACGTTCCACAGAGGTTATAGCTGTTAATAATTTATGAGAGAAAAAGCTTACCAGGCAAGGTGTAAAATATATTTGAGTGAATTTTTCCTTTTTTTACCAAAATCTTGCATATTTAATTCGATGATGTAATGTTTGAACGTGTGCTAGGGTGCGCCAAAGTCACAAAACGACGTAACCCGACTAGAACGATATTTCACACTTCCCGGTGACCGTTGGTCGTTTTGTTCTATACCTTTTGTTTGCCAGAACATTTATGTTCGCCGGTATGCAAACGCTAAAAAGCAAAGTGCGCGAATGTGTTTATTTGCTTATAAAACATGCAAACATCTGTGTTGTGTTGCAAATCTGTCCGTCGGCACAGATCTTTAGCACCCATACCAGTGGGTTGTGAATTTGAGAACATATCAGCGTGTTGTGATCGAGCCATGGTTTGAAGGTCATTATGATTATCATGAAATCGTTAGCAAGGAATGGGTGACGATCGGAAAGGCTCCTTTCACGACGATCGAAGATCAATGGACGGTTTCGTTTCGCTCATCTTCCTCCCATACGCAGTCGTAGCTCAGTTCGAGGTCAGTGTCACCAGAAAGAAAAGACAAAACAAAAGTAGCCGAAAATGGTCCGACGCGGATGGGACTAAATGCAGAAGTATAACAAAACGAAAAAAAAACAACAAACAAAACCGGAAAAGCAAGTTTCCATCCAAACTCTAAATTCATGTGAAACTCTAAGCTCATCAATATTCATCGCATTTTGTGAATGTCGTGAAAGTGACGCAATGTGGATGCATAAATGTATCTAAAGCTGTGAGAGTATATGTGAATGTGTTTGATGTGCAAAAAAAAAAACAGCATAACAAAACAAAAGGAAAGATTATTGTGCAAAATTGTAGTATCCCAAAATCTGGGTCCCTTGTTAGCTGTGGGGAAAGCTTATTTCCCAACGTTCTGTGGTTTGGCAGTAGAAGTCTTGTTTAATTTTGCTTGATCAATTCACTGATCAATTTCATCAATTCATTAGTTTTTAAACAGCGTTCGAATGAATTGTTCTTGTGAGCTGTGGTTGAGTTTTGTCACCCGATCAATCATTGCCTTAAGTGGTGATAAAGGCCGTAAAGTTTAATTATTTAACTTAACGAACGAGAAACAACGTAACGTCACAACACGCATAGTGGCCATCTATCACACTCGTCATGATAATGTTTTATTCAAAGTAAAAGATTATTCTTGTTGGAGGTCACTGATGAATAAAAAAATATTCTTCTTCTTTAATGACACTATAACCTCATGAGGTCTTTGATTGCCGTTTGTGACTCCCTTGGTTTGTATATACTACGTATGTACTATAAAAGGATAGTCAGTTCTGTCATATATGGGGGTTTCGATTTGGATGGGATTTTTGGGCCGTTTCTGCTGTGTGAAAGACTGACACCGTTAACATCAATACCACTATCTGGAATTTAATACTACGCCTCATTTTATTCATCAATCATTGTTCATAGTAGGATGCGTGTCTGTGACATTACCTACTAAGCTAAATAGCTTACTCAAACAAATAAAAGAAATGACCAAATCAAGATTTGGTCGCAGACCGGGTGTGTTAGTGTCAGTTTTATATTGTTTGCCAATTGAAACTAAATGATGTAAAATAAAAGTGAACGACATTTGATGTTTGTACCAGAATTATACGGACATCGGTTTTTTTTTTTTCGATAAAAAATCTTTGAAAATATAATTTAGTGTTTATGAACGTACACAAATTTTTAGTAATTTTTAACGATTTCTAAAAACATTTTTAATTTAATGAAGAATAATTCTATGTCCGATGAGTCCATATAAGTATATTTCATCCTTAAAACAAACGTAGTTATGGGCGGAAAAATATGGAAAAACGTGAAATTCAATTTCAAACAATATATACGATTCATGCCTGTTACAACCACTTAATAATAAGTAAATCGAAAAAACCGAGTGTTCATATAGTTGTGGTTTAAGCTGTATTAGTAACTAGTAAGTGGACACAAGTCACGGGTGGAAAAATATGGCAGGCCAATTTTCTTGTGGTTGTTGCAGTGCCACAAAAAAACAGACAATTTTTATAATTTTTTTATTGAAGTAATTCTTGGTAAACGTTGAAATAAAACGATTCTACCAGGGAAGTTTACAGTCCTCATACTATTCTTCATGTTCAATATTATGCCAACATCTCATATTTTAGGTCCTTCAACAATATAAAGATTAATCTCTATAGGAATATCGCAAAAAAAAATGGAATATTACAGAACTTGTGATGATCTATTTTTCCGTCAAATTATTGTGTCTTTAAATAAGAATGATCTGAACTCAATACTTAAATAGCTATTAACAATAGCTGAGAATTGGTTGTAAAATTTAAGAAACTCAACATAAAATACAGAATACTACGTTCCTAGCTTCATTACCAATTACCAGAGCGATATATTTCTAGTAATATTCAAAAAAGAGGGAACCGATAAATAGTAAAATTAATTATCTTCTGCGCCGTTTACAGTTACGTGATGCCACAGCTTAGAATGACAGGTGCCGGTTGGTGTTTCGGGATGGTATGTTGGTTCTTGTTGCTGACAAACCTGTTGTATCGGACGCAAGTGGTGGGCAGTTCAGTTCTGGTCGCCGACTTCCGGATGACTCGCATGGTCGAGCTTAGCAGTCGACCTCCTTACTGCAAGATCCACTCCGATCGGTAAGTACGTGGTGTCTCTTCCACAGCTGCAGGTAATTGACCCTGCCTGCACTGATCGGATCCTGATGAATCAAGCGGCAAAGAATGCTGAAAGGGAAACTGAAGTGACAGCTAAGGCAGCGGCTACAAACAAAAAAAAAAAAAACCGGTCCATGACCCGCAGTCCGAACGTACTCACACGGAAGTTCAAGGCCGAGCCGCCCAGAGGCAGTGGTATTTCACAGATAGTCCATAACAACTTGTCGGTTGAAGCGTAGATGAATAAGACATTGATGTATGAATGCAGATATGTGTGTTTGCATGTATCGAATGGCTAGTTATGATTAGAAATTTTAATTTTTGCTCTTAATGGTTAATGGTCCGTTTTAATCTACTTCCAGTGGAGACATTCAGCGGATGTTGTTAGCGTCGGACACGAAGAAGGTGCGTCAAGTGCCACGCGAATCGGTAATTGCTTTAGAGGAAGTGTGCGGCGAAGCCAGCGATATCTCTGGGGAGCTTCAAGGAGGATTGGGATTTATCTATCCCGGCACAAAATGGTGCGGGCCCGGTAAGTTCTGGATAATAATTAGCGCCTGATTGCACCGATCTTTCAAATGACACAGGGCAGACCGTTCCTTTGTACACAGTACTCTGTTGCAAGTCCCAAATACAACTCATGGAGGTCAAAAATGGCAGCTCCAAGACCTCTCGAGGTTGTAGTAGTGCCACAAAAGAGCAAAAAGATGCCAAGCACGTGCAAAACTAGCGCAATTCATGATTTGATCGTATATCAACAGACAGTCAGGAAATAATACGAAAGCAATAAAACACCATAATGCAGAGCTGAAAAAAGTGCCCAACAGTTTATATCTATGCCACTTCCTGAATCTTCTCTTCCGACTGGAAAGGTTATTAGAAGCAGCAAAACACACAAAAAAGTGTAAAAATACTAAATCAAATACGCACCAACACACAACACACGGCCCGCTGACTCGTTTACAGCTACAGGAACGAAAAAAAAACAAAAACAAACGATCGTTATGATCAACTATGGAACGAATCGTTTCGTTTCCTTCTGCTAGCCCATCTAATTTGCACGTTATACGTTAGTTTTTTACATCTTTTCGCCCATTTGATTAACCTTAAGCAATGAGACATTTGAGTGCATTAAGCTGACTGCATTCTTATCCTTTTTTGGCAAACCGGAAATATAAAAATGGGAAGGACATTACACTTTTAGTGTTGGTCTGGTTTTGGCATGTAGTGCCAAAACCCCGTTCCAACCGGCAAACAAAGTATCTGTATCGAATGGAACCGTCTTATGGAGTGTTTAAATGAACGAATTCTTACAGGAAACATCGCAACAAATCATTCGGATGTAGGACGCTATGCTGCAGAAGATCAGTGCTGCCGGGAGCATGATTTGTGCCCGAATGTACTGCTGCCGGGTGAGTGCCGCCGTGGCCTATGCAATCGTGGAACCTTCACACGTTCGCACTGTGACTGTGATGCACGTTTCAGGAGGTGTTTGCAGAACTTAAACACGGGTGAGTAGTGCATCTACTATTTGTTTCAGAATTGCATTGAATACACTTCCAGAACACTGTTTAAACACGAAATTGATGTTGGTTGAACGGAGGAGGAGGAACGGAAAAATGGAGGTTTTGTTTTCAAGTTTGTATATATCATTTGCGAGATCGTAAACAACGATCGTATATGAAAAATGTTCGTTGTAGGCATTTCGCCTGATTGATAAAAAAATGTCAAAACCAACTGCCTCTGATGATTAATTGAATATTTGGAATCTGTTGATAAGTTCAAAAATGCTGTTCCTATTTCTTAAGCAATTAAGAAAGTTGAGTTGTGTTATTTAATAATGATAGCTTATAGTTGAACATTTTTAAAGGTTTGTTTATATTTTATTTGGCATTTGCTAAGTATTCATTTTTCGAGGCAGTCTGGTGGCCGAGGAGATAGTGGCGCCGGTCTTAAACGGCAGGACCGGGGGTCGAATTTCATCCAGACCGTTCCCCCGTATTAAGGACTGTCTATCCAACTACTTGATATGAATAATTCTAGTAAGCCAGAAATGACCAAGTAGGTCGTTACGCCAAAAGAAGAAAGACAATTTGCTTACACGGGTGTAAATGATAGGCAATTTGATTGTAAAAGCTGCAAATGTGTCTATATTTATGATGTTCTAAAGAAGCTACAGCAGGAAATAAATATCTTCGTTATTATCTTATGGAACCTAGAGAGATTGGGCCAGACAATCATTTCTGGACGAGCAAGATATTCAGTTCAGCGTTTTTATTTAAATTTCAAACCAAAACGATATCTAGAACTACATATATAAGCTATACAACTGAGATAAATTATACTCCGGTTGTTGGAAAGCAGAAGAAACATTTTCTGAAAGTGGTTCTGTTCATAAAATTGTTCTTTGTGAAAGGATAAATGTGCACTCGGTTATGTTCCAGTTACAACTCGTTTATTCAAATTATAAGTTCATTCCATGTTACGTTCTCTTAAGTTCATTTTGAGTTCATTGCTTCTATTCCCTTTAATCCGGTTCGTCTATGTTGTTTTCTCGAATACCTAACCTAATCGTAAAACCCAAACAGGTTTATAATTAAAAAGACATTTTTTAACATTCTCAACGAAACGCTTTTAGTTAAAAAGACATAGCTTTACTGAAAATATGAATAAAAAATGATGAACAGAACAAAATTTATAAGCTTTGCAATCTGGAAAAATTCTAACTTCCATACAAAATGTAAAGTTTATGCGTCGTAGATGTAAGAGGCACAAGTCGAAAAATATCAGACATTTTTTTAAATATTATTCTAAAATTAGGTTTCTTTAACGAAATGATGAAAAACATAATTCTCTAGACATTCTATGAATTTCAAGTCAGTAGGACTTTCCCGTAGAAAGACATTAAGGAATAAAAGAGCAAAACTTACCCGTGAATGTCATTTACAGCGGGGTTGAGCAATAACAATTTTGGCGCCACCTGTTGGTAAATTTAAGAAGCAATAAAGCGCGGGAATGAACACTACGTATACAACGATAAAGATCATCACTTAAAGGAAATGTACTAGTCGTTTAGGTACACTTCAATTCGAAGCTAGTTACATTCTTTCCATCCACTAAAGTTAACCTGCGTTTAAAGCAGTATCGTCATGCTTATTAGCGTAAACAACGTGTGGAACGGCCGACCACAACGGTTCGCTGTAACGTACTGCCAAAAAGGTGCACAGTTTACTCTCAGATACTCAGATTAGCAAGGCATATTAAGCAACAGTACCGTTGGAATCGGTGGTCGATCGTCCGAATGTTATTGCCTTTTTTATTGTTTTAATTTCGTTGTCTTTTGCTCCACAGAGACGGCCAACACACTCGGTGCTATATTCTTCAATGTCGTCCAGGTGACATGCTTCGGCGAGAGACGACCGTGCTCGGTTTGGCAAAGGTTAGTTCACAATGTCCATCATTCCCAGTGACCGACAACGCATCCGCACTTGCTGCGGGCCGGTATGATTGATAGGGTGAAGGTACGGGCAAAGAAAGCAAGAGATTGGTGCGATCAGTGCGATCGCTTTACAACCTCCGAAAAAGACGGCGCGCGATCCAGCACTGGCTTGTGTGACCCGACCAAAGCAGCAGGTGTTGTAACCGTCTTCCGAAGCACCGAAGCAGGCAGCTTAGCAGTCGTGGCATGTTGATGATGATTAGCAAAGAGCCACACGGCTGGCGCAGTTTCGGTGCGGCGGATAGCACTTTCAAGGGTGTTTTGAATGGCGTTTCGATATGGTTGACACAGCGTCGAATGCGCTTAAGAGGATGGAACGGTCCGGTTCCAATGTGGTTGTATTGAAGATAAAGCTCACAGGCCACGCACTAAAGAGCAGGAGCACTATCGGAGCATATGTGGTTGGTCGCGCTTTGAACAGTTTAGTTTTTCGGTCATTGCTTAAAAAGTAACCGGTAGTGTTGAGATCGCAAAGGCCCGCGATCGTGTGAAATCGATCCGCTGGACCCAACAACAGCTGGGGTGGACCGGGTGACGATGCAATACAGGTTGCTGGTTCACTGGTAATAAGAGCAAACAAGAAATGAGGGCCACGGCACGGGTGAATGAAGCGCGATACGTGTGAACCGGTGGTTTCTGACCTTGACTCTGTAACTGATGGATGGCGCACAGTGGTTCGTTGGTGAAGAGAAAACGAAGAATGTTTGTAAGTAGCTGAACGTTCGAACGTTCAGGGTGAATCGTAATTGATGCTGGAGGGTGACTGAACGCGGAAAAGCGAAAGTATTGAACGGTGTGCCCAAATACGGCACAGCATCTGCGGAAGAGTGACGATACGAATTGTAGCATTAGAAGTGGGCACCAAACAAACACACAGCATGCAAGCAAAGGTAACCATTTTGATCGAACCATTTATCACCTTTTCAGTGGCGGCCACACCGGCTACGACTGTCCGACACAGTTCTACCGTTCCGGGACGTACAGTTTGCCGTATGGAGCGGCGTACAACAAACACATTTCGCTGCGCAACTCGAGATCGTTCGATGTAGGAAGCTCGAACGATATTACGGATGGGAATCGGTTGAAATTCGATTCTCTGGGTTTGATATCACAGAATTTGTTTAAGGATTTATTTGTGCGCCCATTAAATGGGTACACACGCTATTTCATTACTGCCAAATCGATCGTTTACGGTTGAGTGCGGTTGAAACTGTCTCTGTAAAGAACAGCGTATCTATACTTCTATATTGTAGACTGATCATTGAGTTGAGCAATAAGTATCGCAACAGCACGTGCGAATAGTCATAAATACTCACTACAGTGCACGTATTATTCAGGAACAGTATAAGTCTTCCCTTCATATACTATAAGTTTTAAAATATTTGATCATTTTTGTGTGAAAAGTACACAAAAAAACAATACCACGACTGTTGGTAAACCTTTGTACTGTGGAAAGAGCAGATCCAGTTTAATTTGCATGACAAGAGCCATGAGAAATGAAAACGAGTAAAAACAGAACTTAGGAAATCTAACGGGCAGGAAAAACGAAAGCTGTTTGTGGGCGGAAGAATGTAACGCCGGTGCACTGGCGGATCCCAAAATGTAGAGCTCATGGACAATGGTGAGTGCGAGGAAGTGTAAATTTCGAAGCGTACAGCATTTAAGCGAAAGTGATGATGGTGATGGTTGGTTTGGTTCATGCTTCTGCTGGTTGGTGGTGGTATACAACGGGTGCTACTGGTGTGCAGGGTCTTGGGCCATATAGAATAAGTACATGAGTTCATTATTTGTTATTTTTTAAGGTTAAACCGTAGATGGCAATACTTTCATCTCGCGCTTAAAATTGTCCTTACAATGCGATGTAATGTGATTTTGTTTTGCATGTATCTTCACAACCAGAGTGGGCTTCAACGAGACGGAAGCGGACGAGCTTTGTTCGCGATGGAAGTATCGGCCGAGCGAAAAGTACATCCCAATCATGCAGCAGAAGTCGAACAAATAGTACACTCCAGGCCGCAGTGTAGGTCCGCATGCCGGATATCGATGGCTACTGAAGGTGATCTGTTTAGGAGCACTACTGGACAATGTACAAGAGCACATCCAACTGTAAAGCAATGAGCCAAAGAGATGAAAAGAAGAAAAGAAAAAACACACACAACCAATCGGACGTGGAATGCGCCGCTCCGGTGGTAAGCTTTCTAATCTGACTGCTAGTAGTAGCCAAGGTGTTGTTGATCTTGATGATCGGCTGCAATGCGGGCAAAGGTTGAGCACCGTATGCTTACACGACCATTCTCAGGTAAACGTATGTAACACTGTTGGGTGGAACATGTCCCATAAGCCGGAACTGTTTGGGCATAGATGCATTGAGGTTGCAGTTTGAGCTAAACTTCAAATAGTCAGAATTTTGGAAGAACATAAAAACTTGCAATAAAATTAACCTCAATTATTCTTTTCCGTAAAGTTGATTTTAATAATAATTACAACAAATGAACACAGTGAAGTCATCACAACTAGAAATAAGATAATCAGTTACTTTCCATTAGTGTTTTACAGTAACAATACGGTTCAGATCAATCTTAATATTTTGATAAACGATCCTTTGTTTTTTTTTGTCATATTATAGTTGCTATAATTAATTTTCAAATTGTTAGTACATATAAAAGTATCTTAACATGAATATGGCCCCTTGCCATGTGTTATCCGCTTACTCTCGTCAGTAGTCTTCAGTGCCGCAGGTGTTATGGCTTCGATAGTTTAGGTTCGAACAGTATATTAAACCAGTCCAGCTCGTAGCGGTATTCCACCTCAGGGAAAAGCAACTGATGCGAGCTAAGGTACGGTATGTCGAACCACTGCCATCGTTTACCATACGAATTGTCCACCATGTACGTTAGGCAGCGATCGGCGGTGAACAACCCATCGTTTCTGCAATGAAGGTCAATGAGTTACGATTCGAAGGATGAGTGGATCCGCTGTCCCACGATCTTTCGGTTTGAATGATACAAAGAAATTGGTCTCACTTCTTCACGGTACATTCCATCGTCGGGTGTTCGTAGTCGAAGCAGTTATGCTGGAACTTGGTGTAGATCCACGCCACGGCGTAGGAAAAGAAGGTGGAAATGTTTTGCAGGCATCTGAGAAACTCAACGTCACAGTTACACCGCAGTCTAGTTGGTGTAGGCATAGAAAAAACAGAAACACACGAAAATTTTTGCAATGAATACCAGTTCGCCTGGGAGGCGTTGTCGATTCCGAGATACCTGGTGAATATTTGCGGCTTGTACGGCAGATCCTCATACCGTTGGTAATCCCTGCGTTCCACAATCGTATCCGGGCATTCGTCGTGCTGTTTGCAGCACTGATCGATACTGGAAAAGTACGCATTTTGTACCGTGCTTCCGTCGACGGACCAATTGCCAGGACCACAGTAGTAGGTGAGAAATTTCAATCCACCGTACAGGGGCAGCAAGGATGTACCGTGATCCGCCTGCAGCTGATGCTGATCGTACGGATCATGCGCACTTTCCACCTCCAGTTGCTGCTGAATCGCTTCGATCAACTGCTGATCGTAGTAGGCGAAGGCCGGATTACTCCAGGCTATGGTACCAGTGCTGTTGATCAGTATGTAATCCTGCAGGATGAGCGCCAGCGTAGGGCTGTAGCCATTATCGTCCAGCGAGCGGTAAAAGGCGCGTGCCGATGTTCCATGCTGATCGTGCGCCACCGTTGTCAGCTTGGTTGACACAAACTCGCACACTGTGGCTAAGGTGGTACTTATAAGTATAATGTACGAGCGCACCATTTCATTGCCAAACACCGACTGAACCATTCCCACGAGTGGGAAGGATCGTTAGTGGGTGCTTTTTATTATAACCTCAAAACACCTCGCTAAACAACGGCAAAGACTCGCATCTCAGGCAGGTCGGTGTGAAATGGTTTGGAAAAAGGGGCGAAAAGAAGATAGTTTGTAGCTGTACACAGTAAAGGGCGTTAGTGTGCCCGCGAGTAAACGAGAGACAATGAGGGGAAGAGAAGCCTTCGGTGCTAGTAGAAAAGGTAGCTAAGCCGTATGTTGGAGCCCTCAGTCATCCGTCAGTAGAAACGGAAGGTCGGATGTTGTCACACTTATCGTCATTTATGAATTAATAACTTTATCTAGCGCCGACTACTGCCGGTGCTGAGCGCGCGTTGATTATCGCGCGGCGCCTTCTAGCAAGTGACTGCTAGCGACAACCCAGCAACCATAAGTGAGTTGCAGTACGGTCCCATTTTCATGGCGCTGAAAGGGGGTGGTACCGATGGGTTTAGCATTAGGTGGCGAGAAAGATAGTGAAACCATTGATGGATTATTCATTACCAACGGTGCAAGATGCAGAACAGTGTTTCTCCGTTTGTGTCGCGTTTGTTTTGGAATGGCAGCCAAGGTGAGGCTGACCGAGTGCTTTGTTTAGACAGCAAACAGCAGCGCCCTGCTCGGTTTCGACGCTCCCGTTACCTTCGGGAAGATGAGTGCGGATGCTAGTAGATGTGAGGCCCACGATCGATCTGTAGATTCGTACAAATGCTGCGCCCCAAGCACTACTGGAGGTTAGTGTGTTGACAAATCGTATCGTACACTCAAAGTGCTGTTTATCTTCTTGCATAGTTCAAATAAACTTGACCTTGTGGAAGGCAGCTAACGTTTGACGGTATGAAAATTCATGCGATATGCAAATAATTTGCATTGCGGAAATTATTCATGGCGTGTACAGGATAAGTATGCCACTTCCCTTGACAAAGTGTGGATGGTTTGCGTCCCGGCTTGATAACGCCTGGAAGTATGCAATTGCTGTGATGTATTACATCAGGCTGCTTGTTTGAGTCGATTGTTTGGAACTGTGAGTCTACATGCTTTGGTGCGGGGAAAATCAGATTTGAAAAATAGACAAGATAGATAGTAATCGTATTGCCGGTTCCAGTAGCACCTTCCTCATTATCCTCCCCATTTCGTCAGGAGTCATAAAGAAATATGGATTGCAGTGAAACGCCGATTCTCCGTGCTGTTAGGGACCCGACTCTTGTCGGATAAGCTGATAATACGGATAATTGATCTTTCGCTTCTTCTTCTTACTTGGTGTGAAGACATATTCGGTTATGCCGGCCATATAGTGGCTTACTAAACTTATTCCACGTAGTTGGATAGTCAAGTTCTCACTACGGATCTCATACTATTAGAATGTTTTCTGCAATGCTTCACAAATTAATTTACAATTTTGATGACCGCAAACATGACCATGAGTTGCAACTCTTCATATATAGTTGCCATAGATCTTCTGTTGTTGAGGCATATTGGCTTTCTGAGCATTTTAGTGGATCAAGGATCTGTGCAATTTAGACATGTCGTCCAATCTTGATTGAAAGTTAATAATTTGATGTCGTCCCTGCAAATGTTTGCACAGCTCCCAATGGTTTGCAATATGCAAGCATGGTTGTTATATGTTACGAAGTTATGAGAAAATATCTTTCTTAAGTTTGTCTTTTGTTGTTTGTTGATATATTGTTTTATATTTGAACATGGATCAAACATAACTCTCTTGGAATCTTGAAATATACGAGTATATATGTGATTATATGAAATTGGTGGCGGTCCGGTGACAGAGGTGATAGCGGCACCAGTCTCCACACTGGCAGAATCGGAGGTTAAGTATTATCCGAACTATTCCTCCGTATTAAACACTGACTATCCAAAGAAGAAGATGAATATATGAACAATATTAGTACTATGGAATATTTGTTTTGTTTGAAAACAAATAATTTATCTTGAAAACTGTACTTTCACAATAAAAATCGCTGTTTTCATGGTGTTGGATAATTGTACCAAACGATTATTTATCAAACGCCTCGTAACGGTAGAAATTTGAAATATTGAAATGACAGTTGAACTTATCGTTTTTGGCTTGTCAAGCGGAGCGATGTGTGTCATTCGATACGTCAAAACGATTTTACGACGCTGCCATGTTTGCATATTTTCGTCTGATAAAAGTTTTTCCTTTTGTTTACATCGAAGTGTTGATACAAATTATCGAATAAATGCTTTACGGCTGGACGTGTGGTTTGCGCTAGTTGTACAGTATTGCACGCTTGATTCAGCTTCTCGTCCGGTTCAATGTTTGGGTGGGCCTGATCATACGTAAATCGGTTCAAAAGCCTTGGTAAGCGGGGCGCTTGATCTATATGTGTGTTGGGCGACGACTGGATGAAGACGTCGCTGAGTAGAAACAAAACCTTCGAAAAGCAATAGGAAGTGAAACTGTTCATCGGTAGAATTTGTGGCAGTAGGCACCATTGAGTATAATGGAGCAGCTAATAGTACGGAACATTGAATTGGACAAGATTTGTCGTATATGTTTGGCGGTGAAGAAGGAAATGCGACCACTGTTCGGTGAAATGATCGCGGAAATGTTGATGGAAATTGCCAAAATACAGGTGTGAATATGGCTTCAGAAATGCGAAGCGTTTCGTGCAGAACAGGTGTTAATATGGTTTTGTTTCTTCCATAACTATAGATCGAGCAAATGGATGGTTGGCCAGACAAAATTTGTGTACAATGCATCCACCAGGTTAGCCGCTGCCATGCGTTCAAGACGCGCGTGGAACGGTCCGATATAGCGCTGAGGCAATATATCAAAGGGATTACGGTGACGGTCGATCCGGACAATAAAGATTGTATCCCAACGGACATTGGAAAGATGAGTCTAAGCCCGCCCAAACTTCAACAAGTGGCACCGGCCCCGATGATACCACCGCAGTTACACGAGCTACACATCCAGCGGACGGATATGCAAGCTATCCAGACTGAGGCTCCAATGGCAGCTCCCGCCATGATACTAACCAGCGCGCAGTTGATCAATGCCGGAGCACAGATCATAAATACCGGCCACATAATCACCACGGCGACTGGGCAGCAAATCATACAGACTACGCCCCAATTTCAGGCTGCCTCCATTGGGCAGTTTATACAAGGTCCAAACAACACCGTACAAATGATCACGCAGAACGGACACCCTGCGCACGTACTGCAAATTCAACGCACCGCAGACGATCGGTGCGAAATAATAGTGCAACCGGATCTGACAGAGGCACAATACCTAGAGAATGGTAATGATGAGAACCGTTTTGCTTCATCTAACGCTAGCGTTCGATCCTAACCTCCGTTTTTTTATTTCAACAGTTTCTTCAGTGCCACTAATGGTGACGGCTCCGGCACCTGCTACAGCGCTACCTACCGATGGAATGCATGCTCATCAATTACAGGCCCATCACCACCACATGGCAATGGAGCAAACCGAGGAACATACCGAGCATGGAACGCACGAAACCGAGCTGGAGGAGAGTGAACCGGAAACACAAATGCATGAAAAGCTGGACGAAGATGTGGAATACGTTCTACCGGATGACGAAACGATTGAAACGGACGAAATAATCGAGGAGGGCGGTGGCATGGATGAAGCAGAAATGGAATACTACGCCGAAACTGAGTGTGAGGAGTCGGACGACGAAGAAAAGCAGATCGGTAAGTGTGCCATTGCTAATGTGTGTGTTAACGGTTGATTAACATTGATTGTTTAAACCATTTGCAACAGCGGAATTCCTAACGTATCAAACGTCGTGCCCTAGCCCAGGACGCTACGTCTGTAATCTTTGCCATAAGGAGTTTAATCAACCGAAATGGCTGCATCTTCACATGTCATCTCACACGAACTGGATTAAGGTGAGTGTATACAGCGCGTACCACAATTATATGGACACCTGTTTTTTCGATGTACTGAATGTCCTTAAGGAACAGATATAAATATTTTTCCAAAGATTTGTATGAAATACAATTCAACGTCTTTTCCTGTTTGCGCATATTTTTACGTCCTTAATTTCGTTATTTTTTTGTTGTATAACGGCCTTATTAGACTTATTTTACCCAGTAGCAGGATAGTCTATCACTACTACCGGGGAGCGGTTCGGATTTGATTTTGGTCCCGGTCTGTCGTGTGCGAGTGCAGCGCCGATACACCTACCCCTAAGGGTCGCTTCACATAGTTTCGTTTTTGCCTTGCATAAAAACTGTTTAAACGCTGTAACATAACTATTTGAACATTTCGGAAATATTGTTTTTTACATTAAATAATGAAATTAATAGTCGTACAAAATTACTACAATGTTATTTAAGTTGTTTTACACTGAAAAATTTTTTAATTACGATTCTCTGAATGCCTAATTGATATGAATTGGAGGTTTTAAACCATTTGATTAACATTTTAATATGGTTTTAATAACTTTTGGAACTTTTAAAATTTGTAAACGTATTTAAAAAAATGTTTTTACAAAATTATCAATCAAAATAAGTATTCATGTTGATAGTAATTAGTCTAAAATTTGAACAGAAGCATCATTGAGATGGAGAAAAGAGGTTACCAAAGGGACAAGTGCAGTGGAAAACGGTCTAAAAAGTTCAATTAAAAGATTCGATTCGGTAATGTTGGTTTTATTCCGATTTTTTAGGCAAACTGTAAAAAGCAACCGGAATGTGAAATATGCCATAAAAGCTTTCGTGGACCGGGAATGTTGCGAATGCATATGAAAACACACGAGGTGAGTAGCGTTAGTGAGAGAGATGTGTGCACTTTTGGTGAGCTTTATAAAACTTTTGCTGCTTCATATTTTACAGAAGGTAAACAAGATACCCACCTGTAGCATTTGTAATAAGGAGTTCAAATCGAAATCGATACTGTACCGCCATCGGCAGACACACTTCGAGGTAGGAGTTTTGTCACACACCAACTACATTTGCTGTTATCTTGATTTTATCTTTATTTTTTTAGAAAAATTTCGAATGCTCCATGTGTGAGAAAAAGTTCAGCTCCAACTACCAGCTAAACATCCACGAGCAGCGTCACAAAAAGCAGAAATGTCACAAATGCCCCCACTGTGATAAAGCATTCTTTAACGAGACGGAACTAAAGGTACCTTTCTGCGGTTAAAAAGACGATGCACGTCGTGCGGCTTGCGTTTGTGTACTAAACGCGCAATATATTTTTTCATTTCAGAATCACATTCAACATCATTTGGGTGCAACAATGAAGCAAAACAAAAAAATAGCCATCAGCCGAAGTTAATACGGAAACTCCAATCGTCATCGTATTGGATGCAGTTTCGATATAGCCAGGATATAGTAGCGCAATAAGTAAAATTTAAAACTAGAGAAAAATATTTATCACGAAACGTTTGAAACAAGGGAGATGAACCAACAACAAACACATGGCACATTTTTGCGGCAATATGAGAGCGCACATACAAGAGCTTATTCGAACGGGTTTCGAGATCTTATCTAAAACAGCTCTAGCCTGGGGTTTGGTAATATTCTGAATGTAGAATGTGCCGAATGATTATTGAACATGTTCTATTCGTTTCTATTATCGAGATGCTATTATTTTTCTCTCCCTCCCACTCTCACACTCTGGTACATTACCTTACCGGTGCAATTGTAGAGGTTCCATTGAACATCACAAACGGGGGCCACTTCATTACTATGTACAGGGTGTGGCTGGTCTGCAACTGCAACTGCTATCATTGTGATCCGAAGGATTTCAATTTCCGAACACGCAATAGCGGAGAACTCAGTGATGAGAACATTTGACGTAAGAATTTTTTTATACATTTAAAACGTCATTACATGCAAATCAAAATGATAGAAATGGGTTTAACATGACGTGTTTGAACTATCTTTCTTTTGGGCAGTAGTTACAATTTTCTAAAAGTTTGCAGTTACATTCAGTCAACCCCTGTAGTAAAACTATACCTAATTAAGGCTTTATATATTTTAATACCAACCATTTCGACCTTTCGTCAGGACAAATGCGTGAAACAATGCGTATCTAACATGAACAGAAAAAACGATTCGTCTTTCGGTATTAAACAGCTGTACATTTCCGTTACGTGAAACACTGTGCTGGGAGATCGAGTGGAATTCAATGGGATGGAATCAAAATCAAATTGAAACTGACAAAAGCTTTGTTGTCATAATGTTCGTATGGAACATTCACACTACGTTTCAATTTTTACCTTATTTTTCGCAACAATCTGTCGACATTAATTCCGGGCAGAGAAAATGAATTTTAAATTGTAAAGTATTGACTTCGCAACATTACATTCTAATGTAGTGCTGTATGTGAGTTGAATTTTGTTTAATCATTTAATGTCCGTTGGACGTAAATGTTCGTATTTTGTACGGAGCAAAATGTGAACTTTCATAAAATCTTTTCTTTAGTGACTCGATGAACTTTTCTTCGTAATTATCGGCAACTCTACAACAAATGGATTGAATATTGCTTTCCTAGAGTATGGAAATGTTTAACGCAAAAAGCGCCAAATAAATCTACTCCATTCATGGATTCTCATTCTTTCTCGAAAACGCACAGTGTAGCAGCTTAACGGCAAGCTTCTGGTAAACGCAACAGCAAATTGAAAACAATGTTTTAAGAACAAACCCATGTTTATCTTTAGCAAATTTAGTTACGTTTGTTTCGGGTTCGAAGAAGCGATAAACCTTTTTGTAGAACATTAACACTGTACATAATTATTATGCTCTAAATAAACACAAGTTCGACTCTAAATAAATAACGAAATTTAAAGTAAACTCAATCGGTATGCTTTTGTATTCTGCTGGAAGTGATACAATTACTTGTAACGATGGAAAGTATTTTATTGCTAACGTTTTCATGAACTTCGGTGCGCTACTGATATTTAGTGGTAGTGGCCGCGATCATTCTGCAACAGGATGGTTTCTTAATAGATGAGCTATACTATTTCATTCATATTTACTTCTCATTAACTTTTCTGTTGGTTCCTGTTTATTGCCCTACGTTGTGTTTTTATACATATATTGTTTTCCGTCTTAATGCTTTAGCGATAGCTCATTGTAACCTTTCTGAACGAGATCTACGCAGTGACTGACTGCTCACTCTCGCACCCGCACCGATACTTCACATGAGGGGCCATCTCTACAACAAAGCATCACATGCTCCGCTCCGACCCAATTGTCAAATACTTCACGACTCCTTTATAACTTGAACTTAAACACTTTCGTATCCCATTCTTAGGTGACTAAGAGGCGAATGAGGCTATAGAGCCCAAAGTCTCTATAAAATAATCAAACAACAACAACAACAGTTTCTCTCCCTGCACACGAGGGATTGTGATCCTGACCGGCAGCCTGCACGGACGTGGGACTAGCGCGCTGCCCTTTTTTTTCGATGTACGTTTAAGTGTTTAATAAAAAAATAAGTTTTACACAAAAACACAAAATTTAGTTTTAAATCTATATCAAATAGCCACCCGGCCACGAAAAGTGAAACACATTTTCGGCACATTGCCGGAAACAATTTTCAACAAATGTAGATTGTCCACAAAAAAGTTTGTCTGCAGTTTGTTTGTGTGTTGTATGAAGTGTTTCCAGTACTTCAAGGTATATATTTTATCCAAGCATAAAGTATCTTATTTATGAAACAATCTGTTGGCACACATAAAATTACATCATTTAATATCGAACTAGAACGTTAACGTCTTACCGCCCCCACGAGGAAAGAGACTGGTAAGAAGAATTTTCAACTAGAAAATAAATAGTCCGGCCATGACTTGAGTGACATGAAAATGATATATTTTTTCGCTTGAAAACGTTTTTCATTTTTTTTAAATGTTAATTAATATTTTTGCTATATAGCACCGAGCAAGAACTTAATCACAATTGATGAAAAATACGAAATATTCCTTGTAGCCCATCAAGTAGAACAAGAATCTACCCTTAAAGAATCTATCCTTTCAAGTAAATTAAAAGAAAGGACCGGCAAAAACTTTAACAATCTTTACAAGAAATAACCCTGACATATGTCCCGCGTAAAGCTTTCGAGGAGTGGATCACAGTATCTAATTACTGATAGTAGGGGACGATATCGCAGTGATCCGGAATGGTACGTATACGTAGGTTGCTAAAGGGAACAAGATGAGGGGCATCGACTTCGGTTAGAGACAATAAATGATGCTTAAGCTTTAATGATGATTCATAGGACATTCAATTCAAATCGTGTCAGGCGACTCACAAAAAAACATGTATCATCAAAGATTCGTGAATCCTCAAATGATTCGATGGTTTTACGCATTCTTCAAGCCTTTACTTCAATTTAAATTAATTTTACCCGTTCTAAAATCAATTACTCTATTAATTATGTATCAATATGTTTGTTCGTTATATGTTTGAGGACTCATCTTTGAATCGTTGAATCTTTGAGGATTCTTGAGTCTCTGAAGTACAGATTCAGCATCATTCAATCAGTTCAAAGATTTATCCAGATTCATGAATCTGAATCAGATTTAACCAACATTAACTATTAGTACGCTAAACGGCCCACATTACGGATGCTCAAAGCCATTTCCATCCAAGCATATCCAGAATTTGTCCAGCAAATGTAGTCGAAGGCGTGCCGGATGATGGCTTTCTACTGATTCAGGGTTCGGGATGCCCAGGGGTTTTCTTTGCAAATGTTCGATTTAATATAACATCAGTGTAAAACCGGGGAAGTCCACGGACGAAGGCGGGGTCACCCTTTAAAGAGCGCATCTCAACAACTTTGCAAGGATGGCAGTGGAGTTCGTTGGCGGGCATCCGTTTCACATTGCGATCATACAGCTTCAAGGCTGCTGCGGCACAGGATGTCTCGAAAGGTTCACAAACAGCTTTCTCATCCTCTCAAAACCTTCGGGCTTCCTAGATGCCTGTGAACCATCTGAAACTATTTTTATATACGTATGACTAAAAGTGGCTTGTGTGATAACAAAACTTCGGAACCTAATTTTTTGGATGAAATTTTTGCCTCTTCAAGTGAGCAAGTTCCGCTGCTCCGCTCTGTGCAACTGTACGATCTTTATTTATTATTTTAAAAAACACAAATATTAATAATGTTGTTTTGACGACTTTCGACGCCTCAATATTAATTTCTTCCAACATTTGGTTTTGTGTATCTCTATACCTAAAGTTAAGTACAGCAAACATATACCCAAAGGATACTATCGAGGGACCTACATTGGATTACATTGGACCTACATTCAATTCAGCATTCGTGGAATTAGTTTTATCGCTGCTGAAGAACAGTATCATTGGAACAACAAGCGGCCAACGACCACTGACATTAGGTACTATATCACGGCTGAACGTACGATCGGTTACGTACCCAAGTTTGTTGGAGATCCATAAGCGAAATAAGAGTCGGAATATTCAGCTGGAACATTCATGTCTCGTAGAAGCTGAGAACCTGGAGAAGGAAGTGGAGGAATTGGGGAGATCGGGAGGTCTGCAAACTTCAATTAAACGAATATTGTAGCTCCCAAATGAAGAATATTACGAATTTTGAAAACGAGAACATAAACGAAACTTCGTCTACGATCTGTCACTGTAAGCAATGGATTGGAATGAATGGAATGTGTTAATAACAGGGCTCTAAATCAACATAGAATCATCACCCAACCGATCAATTGTCCGTACCTGATCCTCATCGCATCAACGCGGACGGTCCTAATACAACACAGCATCGTCATCCGGTCGATTGCCGTTATCTATAACCTTCCTCTAAGTCCTTTCTTTTACCCTTCGAGCCTTTTAAACACCAAACTTATATTTGTACCGAAATACACAGAGTGACGACACTCTCAGCGTAGCCGTCTTAGGAGAAGAAAACTTGCCGAAGTAATAGTTCCGCTAACTCGATTACTATTTGAAGAGAATCCAACCAAGCGTCTGAATATTTCAGCTAGAATTCCAGAAAATTAAATAACAGGACCGGCTCTTCCAAAACAGTTGCATTGAAGTATCGCGCGAATAATTAAAGAACCAGCTGGAAGATGAAGATGAAGTGGAAGGTTTTACTTAGATGAAAATAGGCGCCAAATTAGAGCAAGTCAATGATGAGGAATCTCTTCATATCGCTCGACACATATCGCTTTGGTCCTATGTCAGTCCCTAGACCAAATCTATAGCGTTTTTTATTTGTTATTGTATGACGGCCAGGCCGTATAAGACTTAGTTTACCACGTAGCAGGATAGTCAATCACTGCTACGGGGAAGCGGTCCGGATGGGATTTTGGTCCCGGTCTGTCGTGTGAAAGAGCAGCGCCGATACCACTACCCCACCGGGCCACTCCTAGTCTATCTATAGTGTTACTGCGGGAACAAATTCGGAATGCGAGTTCCGCCGCCGTGGAGTTGACCGTACGAAATTCAGTAAACTCCGGAAATCCTCGCGCTGGATTCCTTTTCCCTTAAAGCCAATATAGACTAGACGCCAGTCTTTTTTTCTGGATTAACCAGAATTAGTTCCTGCCGGTGAGTCGTATACTGTCTATTGGCGGTCTTAGAAACAGCAGATAAACGTAATCGGACGTAAGGCTTGTTCTTGGGTTTCAAGGACTAGTTCCCAACGTTGAACTTTGTTTCTCTGACTAGTTTCTTATTGCGAAGGCGCTCAGATTGATCGGTTCTGACGAATAACCTTTTATCACGGAATGTTCAGGAGAAGTATATATCCGTGGAGTGCTGATCGATTCTGAGTGCTAACCAAAAATTGAGTCGAAGCCGTTGAGGTTTGGATTACAAGTCAAGTTTATTCTAAAATTCTTGTGCATCCTAGATCCTAACATAAAACTCGTCCATATGACGATCGCGCCGTGGGTCTGATTCTCAAACAAACCTTAGTTTAGGATTTTTATGATCTACGCTTATCTATGGAATTGAGCCCTTTATCGTTATCAAAACCAGCGAAGCCGATTCCTAACTGTTGTGTATGCAACGATAACATTTACCGAAATTTTGGTAACAATGATTCGTTAGTTCTATCGTAGGGCGTGAATAGCGGTATTAAATGGTTAATCTAGGCGAAGGAAGGACCCTTTTCTAGTTCCCTATCTTCTCGTTCTTGCTAACGTTCTCTGCATGTGATCTTGATGGACAATCAGTGTACAATCGAGAAATTGTTGATTTAAGAATTATGTTCCCTGTTATCCCGTTCCTTATTGGTCGCGTTCACAACAAAGAGTCTTCTGGAACAGAAAAACCATAAGTGGATCTTATAAGGTATTCCGCATGGTCTATGATGATACAAAAGTTTGCGTGATGATAATAATTTATTTTTTGTATACTGAGTGTGCATCACAGCATTTTTAAACATCTTCAAAGATTTATTTAAAAAAAAACTTCATCACATGCCCGCATGGTGGTGACAAGTCTCATTGGACTGTGTTGCAGTTCTTGCTTCAACTCCATTCGCTCCAATCTGTTTTGTGATATTACTCATTTTGAGAATGTCTTACCTTATTACGAAAGCCGACGATTTACCCGAGCCGCTCCTGATTGGATTTGATAGCGGACGTGTCGTGTGAAAATGCGGCCCTACTGCCTACGGCCCAAGGACCCCTATTGCTTAAAGATCTCGATAAGTTGCGTCTCCAATCTCAAATTTGAAGCTACGTACATGTTTTTATTTATTATTTTTTCTTTTTTGGTAAAAGAGGACTTTTATTACCAAATTCAAGATGTTTTTCATTTGGAGGCCCAGAAGACAATTTTTCCTTGATGCCTCCAAGAAGCTTGGTCCTCCACCGATTACATACCGCCTTACTAACTAGAAATGAAGGTCGGTTGAATATTTGTTTTAAAAGTTTGAAGAATTGGGCAGAGTAGAAGAAA
>KB663655.1:3287625-3302306 GCA_000349025.1 Anopheles minimus
GCTTCAAAATTTTTGGAACGTAATGACGTAAGCAGATCATGAAATGCAGTGAACCATTAAGAAACAGATTTACATCCTACACTACTATTACTATGAGAACAGATAATTTAGAAACAACACATAGCAAATTCGGCAGCACCCTGAATGCTTCTACAGTAAATCGGAAATCTTGGAATCCTTCGAAATGCTTAGATATTCGCGTTTGGTTGCTATTTTGGATAAGATATGAAGTCTTTGGTTTGGTACACTCCCAGTATGTAATACTGGTCTAGGAACTTCATCCCTACAGATAAGCTGTTAAGCTGAATGCTGCGAATTTTGCCGTAAATATGTTCGTAAAGTATGCAAACGACTCACCTCAATGAGGCGTCGGTTAAGCTCACGCACAAAATGTAATCCCCATATGCCGCTGAGCGTACCACATATGCAAGCAGACACTACTACCGACACGTCCAGAATGGTGACGACCTTCGATGTTGCCGTTTTCATTCTGAAAACGAAGCTTTTTAACATTGTTTTTGATTTATAGATATGGGACAATATTTCCAACCACGACCCATTCAGTTGCGCAGAGTTGCGAAAAATGAATCGTACCACTCAAGACACCACCAAGAAGTGATGCTTACCGTATGGGCTTTTTGGATGTAACGTCGAAAAATATTCCTTTATACGTGAGACCAGCTGACAGGTTAGTTTGATTGCAATGAAAGTCAATGTTAGGCGAGAAGAGCATTATTAGAGCAGCTCGGCCATGTATAAATAAGGTGGGTATTTACCTAAACAAAACACAAGACACACACTGTATACGATGAGAAACACATTTCGCTTGTAGTCCACTATTTGGCCTCTAGACGTGCGCTTAACTACGTAAGGTGCAAGACCAAATATACGGCTAACGTAAAACACTACTTTGGTGGGTTCCGATATTTCCATGATCGGAAACACTCTGGCGTGGGATATGGCACGAAAAATGGCTAGTGATAGATAAACCGAACTGCATATCCATGAGAGCCCTTTTATAGGTTTGCAGTTGAGACGCAATCGGTGTACATGTTGTTGATTAGTTTCCCCAACCTGTCCTTTCACACAAGCCGGCGGGTTCAGGTTTTAAATCAAACTGTTTGCACTGGATTAGAGAAGGTGTACCTCGTTATCCGTTATCAGTTGACCATGCTGATCACTGGTGTGAAGAGTTGAGGAAGTGCTTTTAAATAATTGATGTAGTTCACCCACGTGAGAAAAATGAGGCAAACCTTTTATCATCACACGTTATAGCCTGTTCTCTAGTGCTGTATATTTTTCATTTCCGGAGTATCCTTGGGAATAAACAAGAATACAACATGGGCAACCTGAAATGGTCCAGTAAATTCGCTTCGTGGTACGAGAATTATGGTTTGAAACAAACCCATATACCGTATGGTCTATAATATTGAAATGTAGAATGTACAAAAGGTTCCTAATTTATTTGAATTATTCTGCATTTTTAAGTAGTTTCGTCTTAACATTAAACTGCCCTGCAAGATTCGTGAGAAACTGAAAAATAATTATGTTTTACAATCATAACTAAAACAAATTTGTATAAACATTTTTCTCCATAGTTTAAGCGAATACACTCAGCTTGGAAGATTCATACAATCTATAACTTAACGTTTAACACAACACCGGCAAAATAACAAAGCATTCAAAACAGACACGCAAGACTCATCATTTTGCGTACAGATATTGCTGCCAACATAGAATGTTAAAATGTGCAATGCGCATGTCATACATCTGTCGAAGGCATACGGGACATTTTTAACCTTTTCTGCCTTAAACTTTCGCACTCAACAAAACTGGGGTGTGTTTAGTATCTACTTCCCACACCTACGGAAGCACCATTATCTGTGTTATTTGTTCGATTGTTTAGTGGAGATTGTGGTCAGAGTCTCGCCGACAAAGCGGTAGCCGAGTTGTGGTAGATGATTCGCGATCGTGTTCTCACCGTACGAGAGTGTACATCCTTGTATTGAAGCTTCCTCCTAGCGTAGTCGTACGTACGCATTAGGTCTCCGTTTTAGTTTGTATGCCGAAGTGAATGATTTGGTGCATAACTGTCTGTGAAATCCTGCACGCGTGAAAGTATCTTCTCAGTGTAAATTGTGCAATATTTATGGAAAAATAATGTGCTGTGTAGTTTAAGCCCACCCCTACAACACCATTTGTTAGAACTAGCACACTATAGACAGGTATGCAAAAGAATGAAAGCAACAAAAATTCTGAAGAATGGTTGGAGCATACGCCCATGGTCGGTAATTTCTGACTGCGTAAAGTGTTGAATGAATGTATTGTTTTGATGTAAGACCTGTGATGTACATGTTTCGTAAGCGCCGAAGTTTATTTTAACTTTTACTCTACAAAAACTGCAAAAGAGATTAGTTTTATTAAATTAATTATGCTAAGAAAGCATAACTTTTCCCATCTTCAAAGTCGTTGTTGTCTATTGCTAAACATAAAAGCGTTTACAAGCACATATTTTGTTATGCCATAAAAATCAATTCTACCGGCACTATTACGGTTTTTTTTACTATAAATTGCTCATCCTCACATCTGAGGCAGTGTTGCAATCTTATACCGATGGTCATTAATAAGCTAAAATTGATAATGCTACTTTTATTCAGTTGAGTTATTGAAATTTTCCTTTTCTATTACTACGGTTGTAGCAGTTATGTTGATGCGTTGACCAGTAACGATGAATGGCTTCTTTTTGGTTCCTTGCTCAGTCTACGAATCAGGCGTTCTCTCCAGTCACTGGTTCTTCCCAAGCATTGAATGCAAAGGATGAATCATTTTACAAACCACCCACCCTGGGCGAGTATTGATTTTACCAACCTCATATAGAACGCCTCGACGACTCGAGTTCGTAAATGTGTGCATCGGTGTCTAGGCCGCGTCACCGTGTCTACGTTGCTTTGGGACTGTCAATGTCTGCCGATTGGTTTTGAACGCTTATCTCCGCCTGGTTCGATTTAAGAGTGATTTCAGGTGTATTACGACAACGCTTTAATTTTGCATTCTTGCTGATTGAAGTAGATGAAGAATTAACAATATTCAGTTAATTGCTGCAGAGTGATTTGTTATTTTCTTGTTCAAAAAATATATATATAATTAATTAACTGTTAGTTGATTATTTTATGACCATATATCAGTTTAGTAGACTCATTAGAACATTGTTTTGTTCCATGATTCAATCAACGATTCATTAACGACATCAGCAGTTAAAGGAAGGTTAGAGAAGTGTACGATCGATGGCAATCTCTTCGAAACGAGTTCAATAAATATTACGCTTATATGGTTTAGTTTTACTATTGTGCTTGGCTAAAATTTATTGCTGATCACTACGTCAGACAGCAAATAATGAAAGCAAGACTTATTGAGAATTTACTCAAGACGCATTTCGAATTTTAATAAAATTGCTATCCACTGTACTGCAACTGCATAGATCCAGTAGCGGATTACGCTGTTTGGAGGCCCTGAGCGTAACGTAAGGACAGTTTTTGTTTTGCAACAGAGGGGTGAGGTGCTTATTCCAACTATTCCTGGTAACTTATGCTAAAGTTTTGCTATTTCGCATCTTTCTAAACGCGGTCTTGGCTTTGTCACCATTTGTCTATTGAGACTTTCTAACCGCCGAGACCCCCCTGATAGGCCAATCCACCACTGCATAGATCCTCCATACTTTTTGAAAACTAACACAGTTTATCATTTAAAAATACTAACCAATTTTTCATATTCAGACAGGAAATGGAGCATCGAATGCAAATTGCAACAGCGCTAAGTTCGTTGTTCCTATTGTTGAGTAGAGCAGTTGGAGAAAATGTCACCTCCATCGCACCACCGACTATGCAAAGCATACCTGATACGGCTCATACAACGGCAGGGCTAATACACACGACCCAACAGCACCAGTATCAGCTGTATACGACCTCAACTGCACAGCTGAACGCTCTTCCCACGGAACAGACGGGCTCCTACACCTTTGCCCAGCCAAGTGCTACCGTCGGAGGGTTTTACGCCACCCCGACTAGTGATATAATAACTTCACAACCTTCGCCAGTTTCGCCGCTGTACATATCAAACACGTCTGTTTCCTTTACTCCGACAACGCAAATATCGGCACGTCCAGATTTAATCGACAGCATGCCCGTGGACGTTACGCAGATAGAGGAAAAACAGCTCGGACCCGGAGGACCTAACCAGGTTGAAAGTGTTGGCATCCAGCGGGCCCTGTGCTGGTTGAGGGAGAAACGATTACCCGACTATAGCTGGGGCAACGATACACACATGGTGATTCTGGCCAAAGAGCTGTCCGGAGCTCGCGATCCATCCGAGAATGATAACCCTATACAGGCGGTATCGGATCTGGAGAATTTGCTGTCGATCAAGCAGATGGACATTGAGGTGTTGACAATGCTTGATCGGCATCATGCAACGGCCAAGTTGCCTCACACAGATCATGTCGCCAAGTACATATTGGCTATGGGAGGCCTCTGTAAGGATGCGCGCCATTTTTATGGACACGATTTGGTGGCTGCTCTAGAACATCACGAGCATGATCAGGGCCAGGAGTATGAGTTCGCGTTGACCGCACTAGCCATATGCAGTTCGGCAACACATGTTCGAAAGCGTCAAATACGACGTCTGTTGGATATTGCTAGCGGAGAGGTTAATGATGTCGGTAGGTAAAATGTTATTTCATTATTTATTATTAACTTTTCTGATAATGGCTGATCGAGAGAGCGTAAAGGGGCCGTAGTATCAACAATTCTAGCAAGCCATTATCATTTC
The DNA here is from genome assembly GCA_000349025.1 of Anopheles minimus. Classification (NCBI taxonomy): domain Eukaryota; kingdom Metazoa; phylum Arthropoda; class Insecta; order Diptera; family Culicidae; genus Anopheles; species Anopheles minimus. Next base: position 3,292,450 of record KB663655.1, read on the forward strand.
ATTTTAGTAATTTATATTGTCTACCGTTTGTTTAAGAAAAGAAATGTATCTTCATAACTATAAACTTAAACGTAAGGAGCAGGAACAGGTGGAGGCTGTGGGACTAGACGAGAGAGTAATTGACAATGGAAGTCATGGGCTCGAAGGCGAGCTCAGAACGCAGCAAGAGAGGAGTTATAATCAAACAGACGTCATTAAAGAGGCGAAAGCATCTGAGGGGTGGATCATTGAAACCAAACTGCCTAAGACGTTTAGTAACGGTTAGAGGATGACGATTGCGGAGTAAACGGGAGGGAACATAGAGGTTGATGGAGGTAACAAGTTGCGGGGCGTCAATTTCATTCAATAGGACAGAGGCAATAAAGAATGTTTGAGCATGGGGGGTTCGACGAACTTCAGGCGAGTCATGCCCAAGAAGTTTGAGGCGGGAGGAATGACGAGACAGTTGATATCTAGTGCGAAAGATTGTGAACACTTTTTGCACTATCTCAAATCTGAGGATGGATGATGAAGAGGAGATGTCCACACTATACTTGTAAATTCTAGTATTGGTCTAACTAGACTATAATACAGCGCTTTTAGGCATGAAGGATTCGTAAATTCGGATCCAATGCGGCGAAGGAGACTAAGTGTACTTACTTTCTGGCTTTACTTATAGCTTTGTCATGTTTGCGAAGTGAAAGTAAGTCTGTCGTTCAACCATACAACTCCATCCACGGCTGCATTCGATCTTCCTCAGATTGGACTATGGAGACGCATATTAGGAAACATTTATTAGGGAGGATAGAGCAGACGTCGTTGACAAAGAGGGTGAACAGTAGAGGGCTTAGAATGCTACCTTGAAGAACGCCAGATAGACAAACGAATAGCGTTGAGGTTGATGCTCCAATCTTCACATAACCAATTCGATCACACAGAAATGAATTTATCCAGGAAGGGAGAGAATCACCAAGTGCGAATTTGCGGAGTTTTGCCAATAAATGTTATGAGTAACACGATCAAACGCCAAATGCAGGTCGGTATAGATAGCATCAACTTGGAGTCCTTCGTGAATGTGCTTGTACAGAAAAGGAATATAACGCATAAGGTTACAAACAACAGACCACTTGGGCATGGAGCCATGTTCAATCACGGATATGTGATTGTGTACATGGGATAGGGGCTGAAAATGGATAGCGGAATCGAAGATTATATGGCCGGCATGACAGATAGGAAGTCGTTAACCCAAGAAAAAGGTTATCTAAATCTGCACAAATCTCATGTATGATTGGTTTCTCTTTATGTTGTAGATACGATCGCGATGGTATTGTTAGCTCTACGATGCATCGTTACCGATCATCGCCATCGTCACTTGCAGCACTTTGTCCGTCGCCCTGCTCGTGGTTTAGCTAGCTTGCAAGGACCTCAGGGTAGCTTCGGTTCACTAAGAAGCACAGCGCTAGCTATGCAAGCGCTGCAGGATTTGGAACCGGATCCAGCCGGGAAGTGGAACCGCACTGCCGCGTCAGAGTGGCTACTGGCTAAGCAACGTACCGATGGAGGCTGGACGGAGGAACCGTTGCAAGATGGACAGGTTAGCGAAGCGAAACGAATACGAAATGTTGAAGATTTTAACCACTCTTTTCCATTATTTGATTTGGTAGGATCCTAGCATGGGTATTGGTTTAACGGCCGATATTGTTCTTGCTCTCGGGTGGCGAGGGTTGGGAGCAGTCCGTGCACTACAATGTGATCATGTGATGCGTGAATCCAACGAACCATCCGAAAATGGAGAACCCAAGCTAGCGGCACCGGTTGGTCTTGGCATATCGCCCGTAGAAGAACTGGAACCAAGAAATGTTTCGTACACCTACACTCTGTGGGTGGGTACGAACGAAACGGAAGAATATTTTCTCGATTTAACTTCACCGAAAAATACCACCTTTTTCCGAGCCATGAAGCAAGCGGCAGAAATAGATCCGAGGTGAGACTATTTCGACCCAGACTCTGGAAAATGTGTGTAAGATGATGTTAATTGGCGTTCATGTATTTGCAGGTTTTCATTTGAAGCACGTGAATGGCCTAACGGCCACTATGTGCACACCCTGGCTGGAATGAAGGAAGAACCGAAAAGGTATTTATTGCATTACTTCAAACGTAAAAAAGTGTGCCAGTGAGAAAACCATTTGCATTCTCTACTTACAGCTATCACTTTTGGCTGCTTTATCGCTTACCCGAAAGGCCAGATACGAAAAACCCTCCGGGAAATCAATTGATTGCTCCGCTGGGTAATGTGCAAAAATAAATGTATTTTTCCAATATTTACACAGTGTAACACTATTGTTTAAATATTTGCAGGAGTGGACGAGCTGTTAGTGGAAGATGGAGAACATTATCTCTACTGGTACAAGAAGCTATAAATTATGTTTTCCTTTATCAACCAATACGGTAAGGATAGTAAGCAATAAGCGACCGCAAATAACTTCAACACCGGCGATAACGACAGCAATAACAAGAAGGCAACAAAAGTAGCAAGAGTATTTGCAGCAGCTAGCAAGCAAATAGCACTGGAAAGGACAACTACTGCAATATCACTTATTGTAGAGGCGTTAGGTGGCCGGAAGCTTTACGCATGATTAAATGTGCACAACGCTACGCAATCTCACGATGAACAGAGTGTTTCGATAGTTCCAGCACAATGTACGTTTCATTTGCTACATCACATTAGCGAGAACTTAGATGGTCGTGTGTGCAAATACCGACCGAACTACTAATATGTTTAGCATATACTGCTCCATAATTTTAAACATTCCTATAATTGCTCAACAGTTAGGTGCGTGTGTGTTGATATATATATACATATATATATATATAAATATATATGTACTTTCAGCCACAAGTTGATTGCAATTTATGTAGCAAACAATCCAACACTAGAAGGTATAGGAAAATGCAAACATAAACGCCAACGGGACGAAGAACCTGAAAAGTAACAGTTTTCTCTCCGGATTCAGGCAGGGCACGGATGAGAGAGAGAGAGAGAGAGAGAGAGAGAGAAGGGAGGGAGGATAAATAAAATTGTGGACCATCCGTAAAAGAGTATAGAGGAGGGAGAGCTATGGTAGGTACGGTATGAAGTACCATCTTGCAATAGCTAGACGGTTAGATCAAGATATAAGCGTATACAAACAATTATACAAAATATACATAAATATCTATATACAAAAAACCGTAAATGAATATATACACATATACATATACAGTCATAAAAAATATACACATACGTACATTGCAAATGCGGAACCACCATAGATACAAGCATAGGGCAAAGGAGAGGAACGTTCCCGCACGTGGACCGGGGTGAGCGCTTTTGCTTTTGTTTTTTTTTTCTAAAACGTTGACAAACAGCATGTTTAGCGATGTGAGTTATTGCCCAAAAAGCACCAGAGCAAGTGATGCACTCCAAATTGACAATAATTAAAGCATTAATAAACATGGAAATAAGGTGCGAAGACGACACGAGCTGTTCGGATCAGACGCAAAGTAGGACGTGATTGGGAAAAGGATTTAGCTTAAGAAACAGTGATCAGAGGCAAAAGGGAACAACGATTTGCTGCAAACCAACTAATTGAACGCATAGTCGACAGTGTATTGAAGCGCGTCAAGAGTAAAACCCAACGAGGAATGTTTCACTGAATGCACACTAATTCGGCACAAATAGGCAAGGGCGTAATAATACCTATGTTACGCCAAGACGTTGCGGACACGGTTAGCATCAAGCGTCCGATAGCCATTTATCTTTCTATGCTCTTATTTGGATCTTGCTAGCATGTAGTCAACAAAATCTGTAGTGTTTAACCAATGTAACTGTAGTGGCATGCTCGAAAGACAATATAATTTACATAATAATGAGACGCTGCTCAACTAGTGTTTGTATTGAAACTGTTTCACATGTTAGCACATTTGCCGGTTTTTTGAAACGGGAATAGTAATGGCATTGTACACACTAATGTGTGGTTGAATTAGCAATTTTACTTTGCCATTTCCATGTGCTACTTCATTCGACCACAACTGCTGAGTTGAACCTATTCCAAGCGCATTATACATATATATAGAGTGCACCGATGAGCGGAGAAACACATAAAGCAACAAAAGCCAAACGTAGGGTCCATCATGATACTAAATAATGAAAAAAATAAACATCCCACAGCTACTGTAACGAAGATGTCTTTCGAGACCATGCTGTAATTTCGTACAGGTGTAACAGCAGCAAGGCGCCAGTGAAACATAGCATAGCGTAGAGCATGGTTACAAATAAGCAAAACAACAAATGATAATGAAAAAAAATGAGTAATGTACTTTACACATATTGCCCCAACATTCCCGATATCTTACTTCGTTAGGATTATTACTATGAGTGTAACGGTTAATGAACCTCGGCCATACAAAGACGAAGTATCACAGCCTTCAAGCAAAGTTGGCACCACACGAATGATATTTAAATTTGGCATCAAACCTTCATTTAGTTCGACTGCTATAGTCTCAAAAGCCCCACCAATAACAATGTGAAACTATGTAAATCGTCCATCTAGAAGATTAACTAGCAACAAAAAAATAAAATAAAACAAAGAATATCGCCTGCCTACTAAATTCGGTCTGTCCTCGTGTTTTTTCTTATCTATCAATCCTAATGTAATGACACACCCTTATAATTCTTCTCCTTCTGTGGATGAAGAAGAGAATGTTTGAAATAAATTGTGTTGGGACCAATTCCCCTTTCGAATAGCTCTTCTGTGTTTTACTGACTTTGCTCGGTGGTGTTCAATTTTCGATTACAAGTTTATTTCAATGCGTATCACTACCGAGCGTAGCTTACCGAGCCTACCCGAAGCTTCTCGCATTCGGTGATGTTTCGGGTCCTTAGATTCGAAATCTATCGTTTGACTCGCTAGAATATAATGCTACAATTTTGAACTAACAAATTGTTTAAAAACAGAAATGTCATTAACGTTGGGGAGATGAGTAATTATTAGTTCTTGCTTAAAATAGAAAATCAATGAAACAAAGTAGTAATAAGTAATTGCTAATCACTTACCTGATGTTATTTGGTTTTCTTTCGCAAACTTCATGGGCCACTCAATTTGGTGTTTTGCTCCGTGTACGAGACAACATGCCAAACGGTTGTAAATGCAGTACAGCACACTGGTGGCCGTATTACAACGAATGGCAATCATGTATCGCACATTTATTGATGGTACTGTTGTTTTCAATTGTGCGAACAAGTCGGGTTTTCTCTGGAGCTGTACTTTTTTGAATGTTTTTTGTATAGTATGTAATCGGTAGAATACTGCCCTTCTAGAACCTAGAACGTCAAAACAGTGGACTAATGAATTGTTTGCAAACACCATACCTATCCACAATTTTAACAACTCTACGCAAGTAGTTTGGATCACCGTACTGGAAAGGTCAGATGAAAGAGTTTTCGATATTATTTACTGCGCCTGGATATTACTGGATGCTTGAGGATTTCTGCTGCGGTCCGCCAACTTCTTGAAGAATTACTCAGCCTTGTTCTGGTATTCAACGTTGCGCATCTGATCGCGCTGCTCTCGGTATTCTCGTTGGTGCTCTCGATGGTCCCGCTGCTCACGGTGGTGTTCACGGTGGTGTTCACGCTGTTCTCGCCCCTCCCCACGGTTCTGATTACCGCGGTTGCCACGATTTCGGTTATCCTGTCGGCGGTTGTTGTTCCAGTTTTGATTCTGGTTCTGGTTGCGATAGTTCTGGCGATCACGATTGTATCCCTGGTTTCCACCACGCTGGAAGAAGTTTCCTTGCTTCATTTCGAAGATACGCTCGTTCGCATCCACCAGGTTGGTCACCTTATCGGCCAGTTGCATCGAAAGAGCCTGTAGGCGCGATGGTTCCGAGCGATGCATCACGATCGTTTCGGTTGGATCGTCGAGCGACGCCATGAGCTCCTCATTGATGATCATCTTGCTGATCACCGAATGCACTTTGCTCTTCGGCAGCTTGAACATGTCCGCCAAGTGCGGTACGCTGATCGAGGCGAAAACGTTCGAATACGTGAAGAGATAGGTGCGCAGCGATTCTTCCTTGATGAACTTCACTATCATCTCGCGCACACGGTTCGCCTCGTAAAACAGATCCCACACTTTAACGTTCATCTTCTTGTTCACGATGAAGGTGGCACAAGCGTTCCAATCACCGTGACGCATAGCTTTCGCGGCAGCAACCACGTGCTCGCGCATCGATTCCGGAGTACCGACCAAAGACTGCCGTTCTGATGATCGGAGCTGTTGGTAGAATGTCTTGCTGATCATGCGGCGACGGGCGTCAAACTCGTGGGCAGCCATGTACGGTATCTCGAGCAGCATTGCCGACACCAGATAAACGCATTCGAGCAGCTCCAGGTTGATGTGCATGTGGAACGGCATTTGGCGTTGTTTTTCGATCTTCTCTTGTTCCAGCGAGCGCTCGTGCTGGCGCTGTGGCACTAGTCCTTGTGCGAGCAACTCCTTCGGCTTGCCCGTCATCATTAAATCAACCAAGCAAAGATGGGCATCCTTTATGTTGCCGTGGCGGAAAGCGCACAGCCCCAGATTTGCCATCATTCGATTGTAGAGAATCTGGGTTGCGGGATCGGAATGATGGATCGTTTCTTGGAGATGCGACATTAGCACCAAATCACGCGCCTGGAACCAGTTATCGTGCAAAGCGTGATGGAAGATGTGTGACAGGATGGCTCGCGTACGTAACCGATCGGTCTGATCTTTGGCGTAGATGTAACGGCAGAGCTTATCCATCTCTTCGACCGAAGTGACCGTATTGGGGGGCAACTGTCCCTTTCGTTTCTTCAAAACGTTTGGATCAAATTTGTAGTACAAGTGATCGATCTTGCGCAGATAGATACGACATATTTCCATTTCATTCCCGAGCCGCTCCACATAAGTTACGACCTGCTCGATAATGTTCGTGACCGGTACTTCGTCCTTCAGACGATCGACATACTCATTACTGTGCGGATCGCACTCCTTCAGCAGCTTGATGAACTCATCGTCCAAACGCTCGACTGCCGTCAACATGCAGCCACGGATCTTGAAAGGAGCCGTGTCGTATTCCTCCTGCTCGTCCAAGATGGATTCCGACAGATGTACATCTTCGTGCGCTAGCAGCAATTTCAGCAATTCCTGTATTTCCTCCAACAGTTTGCTCCAGTGCTCCAGTTTCATCGCACCGGACACTTTTGGATTGTAGTCGAATATTGCTGACACGATGTTGAAACGAATCTTGGCCGCCACCGCCGGTCCAAGGTTATTCGTCTCCGCCACGGTACGCAACTCCCTCAGGAATTCGATCTGCATCTTACGATCGGTTCGCTTTTTACCACGAGCGGCCATCACCTCGTTCAGTTTGTTCACGACCAGCTTTGTGTCAATTTCGGCATCTTTAGCGAACATCTTCGGTTGCTCGGAAGCGCCAGACCGTGTACCGTTTACCACCTTCCAGCCTTCTTCCTCCTCCTCGTTTTCGTCAAACATTTCGTCTTGCTTGGGTTTCTTCTTCTTCAGTGCTTCGCCGGTCTTTTTCTTCTTCTCTTTTTTGAAAGCATCTTCACCTACAGCACCGACCGGGACGGCCGACTGCTCATCCGTACCCTTTTCGGGTTTCTTCAAGAAGCGGTCACGGATGCTTGTATACTTTGCGTCCTCATCCGAAGAAGTACTGTCCGAGTCCGAATCACTGCCCCAGTCAGACGAATCGGAATCATCGACCGGTTTTACGGGCTTGACCTTCTCTGGTTCCTTTTTGAATGACACCGCCTTGGGCACATCCGGTTGAACCACCACTTTCTCCTGCTCATCGTCCGAACCCTTCTCGTCTTCGCGTTCATCTTCATCTTCCTCCTCGGCGAACTCTTCTGGTGCGGCACGGAAGCGTTTCATATCGGATTCAAAATCCTTTATGTACTTGCGGAACTTCTGCCGTAGCGTACCCAGCGCTTTGTTGTTATTCTTCGACAAGCTCTTGCGGTTTTCCTTGTCATCCCAGCTTTCATTGACGAAATCTTCCAATTCGGCAAGCGCTCGTACAACAATGCGGGGCGTTACACCATTTTCTTCCTTCATCACTACCGGCAGCGCCTTCGTGTAAGCGCGCATGAATTCCTCAAAGCTGGTCAATACACTCGACATATCCTTGATCTTCTTATGGTTGCGGATGTTTTTAATGATATTCGAGAGATCCTCGTAGCGTTTCTCCTTCTTCGACCGCACAACGCGTTTGACGTCCTCTTCCTCATCGCTGAACTGTGTGTGCATGTGAAAACAAATAGAAATAATAATTAATAATAAACCTTCTGACTCCAGTCACCGGCACGCTATTCTTTCATACGGTGGTGAAGCTCTTACCGTGAACTGGGCCACTTGCTGACGAATCACTGGCTCACTATCAGAGGAGCTATCGGAATCGGAATCCGAACCACCGGCGAAGAAACGAGACATCGTAACACCAGTTAGAGTTGGACTGAAAATAGGGGAAAATTGCAACCAAACATTACTTAGTGTTAGACGAATCGTTACATTTTTGCGATGGAGTATTGCAAAATAGCAAAAATTACACAAATGGGGGTGATATCAAGCCGAAGAATGGCTGTTTTATAGGTTAGGAATCGCTATCCATTGGGAGCTTACGGCAGCTGCCACGCACGACACTTTCGCGAACAAATGAATGCTATTTTGCATTACCCGTACTAGAAACACTTGTAAGAAGTATAAGGTAATGGCTGGAAAGCTAAACAATCCCGATTTGCGGTGCAATATTATGGAAAAACTCACTTTTTTCAGAATTTTGGTGATTTTCAAGTCGCACGCACACGTCTAACCTGACGGGTTCAACCATTAGTTGTCAAAATTCGGAAAAAATCATCGAACATCGGTGTATTTCGCAAACAAAACATCGCACCGTGTTCGATGAACTGACAATGAAATGCTCCCAGTGAAAATACTCATATAACATATGTATGATGTTCAGATGCGAATATTTGATTGTGGGTTACCCGTTGGTGTTAGCAAAAACAGCTGATTTTTTTTTGTACCAAACCGAAGTACACTGCAAATATGAACACTGTATCTACAGAAGAAACTGAACGTTTTACCAATCAACACATTTACTGTTTGCTGGAGAACTTTTCGTGGACAGTAAAGTTTTATCCCGCAATATAGCGATCGTAGAACTGGATGTGTGCGCTATTGAATGGTGTCTATTGACTCAAAGTCTCTATAAGCTTATACACAAACCAATCATCCATCCCCAACACTGCACGGAGTATCCTGTAGTAAGTAAAATTAGTTCAAAGAAAATAAAAAATCCTCGTCCAACAGCTCGCTTGATGTTGTGTCACAAAACAAGAAACCTGAGTAGCTATGGCCAGCTAAGTCATTACGGCAAACAAACAAAAAAGCATGAACTGCATTTATTCTCCTTTTTTATAAAAGTAAAACGTTTACTACGCGTGTTAACATTGCGAGTTTTTGGAGTACTTATTTACGAGGAACATTGAAGAATGTTTAGATCAACCGCAGTATCATTGTTACCAATGATATGGATGATATAGTTGGTAAAGCGCTTTAAACTTATCGTTCCATGCATAGTTCTTTTGTTCAGAATTGGAGCATGCAAATCTTTGTAACTTAAGCTTATTTTAGGATCAGTGGATATTAACGCCTGTTGTAGCAGTTCCCATGCCGGTGCAACTCTTCGGAATAACTTATGCCTAAAGGTTTTGTCTAGGTCACAATACATACACTTCGGATTTGAGTTTCTCATTGGGATTAACGAGTAGATAAAGGCAGGAT
>KB663655.1:3307690-3317920 GCA_000349025.1 Anopheles minimus
GTAGCATGATATCATCTGCTAGTGGAGCCTCTAGCTGTTCGTTGAACTGATCATTTAATAATTCATCAAAGTACTGAGCCCATCGCGAGAGGACCTCTGGCTGGTAACTGACCAGATTTATCCTATAATCTGGACCTATATCCAGCGCAACTGTTTTGTTGAGGTTGTCAGATATCGAATGACTCAATCGTTTCTTCACTATTGATATATCGTCGGCGTAAGTATTAATAAGGTAATCCTGATTGTTGCAGATTCCTTCGAGTTCAGTGATAAGTGGATGTAGGTATATGATGAAGAGATGCATTGATAAGAGATCACCCTGTTTCACGGAATGTTGGATAGGAAATGGATGAGAAAGATGTCCATTCACAAGTAAACGAGAGAGAGAGAGAGAGACTTCCAAGACGTGAGAGTAAACCTTTATGAGTCAGGAGTTGATCCCAAAGGGTAGAGCTGGTAGCGAGCCCTCGCCCTAGGACTCCTGCTCCGGAAATACTATACAGGAGGTGCCCACTTAAGGGACCTATCCCCCTGCTTCACGACTTATCCGTATGGCCACATGGATCTCAAGAGTCGAAGCTAAATACCGTTGTATTGTATTGTATTTATTTAAATTCAACGGACCGTATGTGGCCCCCTTGAAGCATGGTAAAAAAATAATACGGTATAGTAAATACCGTTGACTTCGGAGCACTACTCACTAGAAGTACAACGTAGCTGTGTACGGAGATATGGCGTGTTCCAATATATATATATATATTGGATATCCAAGTCTAAGCCTGAGACAAAATCTCGAGCCCGGTCCACCTTCGATCCCTAGCTACTGTTGGCAAACGCATTAACATTGAAGCACCTTCCCTTTTAGTTAAGACATACTGAGCTAGTGAGAATCAGCATGCCCTTACCCACCACCACCACGAGGAGGTAGGGATAGGATTTTGCCAATGACCCGCACCATGGTCAAAGCGGAGTTGGCGCCATCCAAACTCTGTGGCGCGGTCAAATGCTTGAGAGAGGTCAAATGAGACCAGTTTAACTCCAAGTTTCTTCATCTTCATGGTAACTATTCTTTCTTTAATTGAAATAACAGCTTCAACAGCTGGTTTGTTGCTACATTTTTTCAATGAAGAAACTCTATCCCATATGTCTATATTTCTCTAACTATAAGATATTTTGAATTTATAGTTTTAGCATTCTTGATAATAATTTGTTGTCTATGTTAAGAACACATAGAAGGGAAGATGCCAACGACACATGGTTTTCCCAAATGGTCACCCACCTAAGTACTAGCCATGTCCGATGTTGCTTAACTTCGGTGATTGGACGAGAACGGGAGTGCTTAACATGATACGGTCGTTAACAGAAAAGCCTCAATATTAACTATATCGACCTCTCTCAGATATTAGTCTTTTTGATAAAGATAAGTACATTATGGTAAATTTCGTTGTAGATTTGAACTACAAGAATTGGTAGAAGCTCAATTTTGAACAATGTAGGATAATGAATGGGGACGATCCGGTGACGGTAGCGACCGGTCTTCAAACGGCAGGACCGATGTTCAAATCCCATCCGTATCGTTCCCGCGTAGGGAGGAATTACTATTCAACTACGTGGTATCAATAAGTGTAGTAAACCCAAACAAGATACAGAAGGATATTATTGATTAACTATTTTGAAGTGTTTTATATCCAACTTTTTTTAAAGTAATTTTAACTGGACTAGTAGAATCTATATAAAAAATCAGTACTCATTGGGATTTAGATCTTGACAAGGACAGTAAAAAGTAATTTTGTTTAATTTTAATTTTTGTTGTAATTTTTGTTGTGAAAAGGACAGTAAAAATAATAAAGTTTTGTTACTTGAATTTCAATTCTTTTGCTTGTTTGCACACCCGACAATTCAAATGTCCCAATTGAAGCCCTTTTGCAAGTATTGGATGATGTGGTCAGGTGGCTCCATTACCTATATCTGAACAATAATCCCACAAATGGTTCCATTTACGATGTTGTTTCGTTTATGTTATTGATAGAAATTTGCACATTGTTCTCACGCAAAAATAATAGTTATATTTAAATCGTATTTAAAAAAAGCAACTTATGTGCCTTGTTGTGGGGTCTTTACTAGAATGGCTCTATGACTTGTATTAAATTATAGCTTGCTATCAGGATACTGTGCGGGCTGTGATGTTTTATTGTGCAAGCTAAGAACAACTCCTTCACCGTTTATTACCATATCAAACAAATAGAATATGACCTCCAGTTCATTAACTGATTTCTTGATGCCTTCGCCTTGAAGCGACTCGGAGATTAAGGCGCCGATCTTCATACGGCAGGACCGGTGATCGAATGCCATTCGAACCGTTCCTCTATATGCAGGACTGACTAACTTGTTGCGGGGTTATTGAAGTCACGGAACCCATAACTGGCAGGCCAAGAACCTCTTGAGGTTGTAGTGCCATTGAAAATTATGATGCCTTCGCCTCTGAAACATCTTACAATATGCGCACCTTTCATCTAGATCAAACGGTTTGCGTATATATTTTCTATTTCACTGTTTAAAAGCGTGTTATGTTCGTCAACCATCTCATGCACTTGCGTACGTGTTTTGGTGTAGTTATTTTCCTACAACGAAACAAAGAAGAAATAATTCATTTATCCTGCCAATATGAGAAAAGCACCTGTGCTGCATACCTGTTGCATTTCATTGACAGCTTCCTGAAGTATTTTATTCTCTTTCATGAAATCGACCAACTTATCTTCGAGATGAGATATTTGACGGTATGTATCGTTGCTTTTGAGGCTGACCTTAATCTCAAGGTTTCTGTTCCGCGCTTCATCAACAACATTCTCTGTGACACGCTTTTTATCTTCCATCTCTTCTAATACCGATGTCAGATCGTTCATCTTAACAATCGCATCCGCACGTGGTATTTCTAAGTTTGCGTACTTTTGAATGTTCTGAAGTGCCTCTGTTTCTTCTTGTCGTAATGAATTCACTTGTTGCATCGTGCGCTTTTCCAATAATTGCAGTTGCTTCAGTTGGATGCCGAGCTTTTTATATTCTTTCATCAATCCAGAGTGGGAGTTAAGATCGTTCTTGGAAGTAAAGCCGTTGCCATCCAGCTTGTCCCCACCGATCCCTTTCATGTTTATTCCTTGCAAAGTAATTTGTTCAATCGCATATGTGATTTGATTTTTCAACGTGTCTATGCCTGAAATAGCATAAAAACGATAATAGAAAATAGCTATATTGTCGTACCTGTAAATAAAGCAAAACAATCTTACTTTGTTGCTCTTGGTTCATGTTACTCTTGAAACTGTCCATGAATGCCGACATCACTTCATCACGCTTTTTCAGTTCCTTGTACTTAACGTGCCGTTCAGAGTTGCCCTCTTCTAGATCCTGGTCAATCTGCTGTAAAGTTTCCTTTTTTTCAATCAACTGATCTTCAACTATCTTCAACTGTTTGCCAATGCTGGCCAGCGCCTGATTGTTCGAACGGACATCATTAATAAGCTTTTCACGTTCCTGCGCTGGTGAAAGGCGATTGTTTTCCTCCTCGCGCAAAGCATTACGTTTGTTGAGCAATTCTTTCAGCTTCGATTTGAGACGATGTGCTTCGGAACGGGTCTGTGAATTCATGATCATGGTATTCAATCTCTCCTTCTGTTTCTCCATCTCACTTATCTGGGTGTGGTAAATGGCATTCTGTTTGCGAAGGTTTTCCGACAGCGTTTGATATTCCCGATACTTGTGCTGATCTTCCTCTGGCAGTGAGTTGATCATTTCAATCACTTTATTTTTTTCCTTCTCCGTTTCTCGTTCAAGATCCTTATTGTCGTTGTCTTTCTGTTGCCGCTGTTTGAAAATCATCTCCAATTGTTCCTGAATATGTTCGTTTCGTTCTCTCAATGCTACCGTTTCGTTCAAAAGATGCTGCCGCGTCATACCAGACGTACAGTTGTCTAAAGCTAAATTCATTGATGTTAAAGTAGATTGAAGGTTTGTCAACTCCTTTGCAGCCTCTTTTACTCGTTTTTCATAAAGCTTCCGAGCTGATCGTTCACGGTCAAGAAATTTTTTCTCCTTCAAAAGTTTGCTTGTTTCTTGATTGATTTCTTGAATTTTACTCTGCAACACTGCATGCCAGTAGCGCTTATCCTTGATTTGCCGATTATTACTAGCAGCAGTTCCCAGGCGTCCGTAAGACGTGGACAGCCCGCTGATGCCATGCTGTGTTATCGGTCTTTCAGCCATTCTCTGCAATTAATTGGTGTGATCATTATTTTATTACTTTTTACTATTGATGAGGGCCGTTTAGACGAAGCGATTCAACACGCTGTACACTAAACGATTAGGATATTAAAAAAAAAAAACATTTAACAGCTTACATTTCCGGCATTTCCTAAAGCTGTCCCTATGCGTTGAGATGTTGAGGAACTAATAGGAACACCATTATTTGCCAAAAGTCTAGTCGCAGTTCCACTACGCAAAGCAGAAGGGGGTCTATGAAGTACAAAATACGAGATATAAGTGTTATCAATGGGGTAACTCTAACAACAACTCACTTCATAGCAGTTCCGGGTCGTATGATAGCAACAGGACTTGGTGAAGCCGAATTGGCTGAATTGGTTGAGGATAATAAATTGTTGCTAGGTCCCAAACCCCTTCTAGATGCTGGACGATCTGGATAGGATCGCGCAGAAGAATTATTGTTGATATCTTCCATAAATCTTGTACAGCAATATTTTCAAAATAACTCAGCCGAAAACACAGCGTCACGTAACTCAACAATATGTTTGACTGTTTAGCCGTCGTCTGTTTCTATGGATACGCACAATGCTGAGCTCTAGTGGTTGCGTGGTACCTTTGCTGATGGACATATATCCTGACGTTTTATGAATTCAAATAGTCAAAGCAGAATATTGCGCGATCAAATTTAATCGTTCAGAATTATCGCTATTACATAATTACACTTGAGTATCCTCTCAAAAGCGTCATTGTTTTGTTAGGCTTACATTATGCCGCAGCCCGATAGTCAGTGCTATAGGGGAATGGAACGAATTGGATTTTGGTACCGGGCCGCAGTGCCATTTTTAGTCTTTTTGGGGCCCTGATTATAATGAAATAAAATGGATTGATGATGGACTTGCACACAGGAACTGATTGCGCCGCGTATTTGTCAGTCCAGAAAGCTCTAATAGAGATTCTGTAGGAACTGAATCCAGATAGCATGATGATTGCATGATTGGGTCTCTTTCGTCCTAATCTAGCACGTTCAACCAATCCAACGCCTAATGTCGAACGCTTTCCTGACGAACAACTTCTAGGTGTGGCATGAGCTTGGCATCTTCATCACCAACATAACCTTCGGGCTTTTTCCACCAGCAAAATGTCCGCATCGCCAAACAGCACCGCTAAACCGTGGTTCATTTTCCTTATCCCCTCGCCAAGCTCGCAGACATCGCCAAAGATAGTACTTAGCATTCGTCGCTCGAAAATGGCTAAGGCATTGGCCTCCTCTGCCAACATAGTCAAAAACACGTGTTCATAGAGGACTACCGGACGTATCGGTGTGCGTTATATGATGCATTTCGTGCGTTGATGGGGTTCTCCGGATCTCAGGAGTTGTGTAACGCATAGCAGAAACGATTCTCTTCAACAACACCTCTCGGGATTTCTCTGATAATGTTGTTATCCGAAGTTGTGATCGTTCAGCGATAGCGAAAACTCCTCTACTACAACGATATCGTCGCCGTCAACTAATAGTCTGCTTTTTAATAGAGCTCTATTGCGGTCAGAGCTTCCGGCAAGCAGGTTTTTTGTCTTCGTCGCATCGATGGTCAATCCAATCCTATCGGCCTCGTCTTTCAACATTCCGACAAAATATGTGACAAACTCACCTTGAACAGCACATAGTACATCGTGGCCATCACAAATCGTTTCAGCTTCGCAGAAAATTCTTACTGTTGCATGATATTCCAAAACAGTATCGTAAGCCGTCTTGAAGTCGATAAACTGGTGGTATGTAGGGTATTTGGTGCTCCCGACGCTTTTGGAGAATCTGTCATAGAGTGAAGATTTAGTTAATGATCGATTTATTTCCGATTAAATCTGCAGCGAGGGGCGCAAGTTTGCAGAAGAGTATTCTGGACAGGATCTTACAGGCGGCATTGAGAACTGTGTTGGCTTGGAAGTTAGCACAGTCCAGCCTGTTATCCTTTTTGAGCATTTGCTGCATTACACCCAGATTCCACTCTTCCGGTAGCTTCTCCTGGTCCCAAATCCTTACAATCAGCCGATTCATGACAGCGGCATACCCCTCCGGCCCCATCTTGAACAATTCAGCCAACAATCTATCGCTGCCAGCAGACTGATGGTATTTCAGCTGTTTGATAGCCCTGTCATACTGGCTGTTATGGTGCTTCTCTTTTCTGCTTTCTGTGCTGGTATTTTCTGCATCTGTTCTGTTCAGGTGTCTGTGGAAAAAGCACTTTCAACCGACGATCACCTCTCGCTCGTCCGACAGAATATCTTCCTCCATCTCCGTTACGAAAGATAGCGATCTTGAGAGTGAAACTGCTTAATTCCGCGTTTAACTTACTGTTTAACGTAACATAACTTGCTAGTTTCTCCCGAATGAGATAGCTTGAACACTTTGAAGCGCTGCGCTTCTTGTTCTGGAAGAGTCGCGCCGATATTGCAGATTAATACGGGTATTAAAGTATCAATGTGAATTAGGTTAGCCTTGGTACTCATACGAGTGAAATAAAAATAACAAGGGATTTAATACAGGCAGTATCTTTATTTTACACTAATTACATCCATGTCCGCACTGCGTAATGTTGAATAGGAAATTCTCAGGTGTCGCATTTATCGTGAAATTATTGTTGTGATGTTATGGATGTCGAAGAATATGCGGTGTTTTAAAACTATTTAATCAGAAGGAAAATCTTGAGGGTTTGGTAATTTAAAACGATTGGCAAATCATGTTTACAAACATTAAAATTATAAACAGTTTTGCTTCCTATTCCGCTCGCGCCTCGGTTTTTGAATCAGCCGACTGCCAGGTTAGCCTCGATTCATAAAATTTAATCACAATTTGGGGACATTTAACATTTGCTTGTTCAGCGGGTACTAAGTCGGCGTTTGCTGCATTTTTCCATTTCATTAAAAACATCAACTTTCCATGGTCATCAGTTGCACCTGAGAATACAGTACAGCATATTATAAAGATTAGTAACAACATACTGTTAGCAGGTTATGTATAAAGGACGCGGGAAGCACGTGTTGTTCGGTTGAGGTGACGCCGTTTATTGAGATTCATCAAGTAGAAGAAGAGGATAGGAAAAGAATGACATGAGCTGTCATTAGGCTTCGTTGCACACAGGGTGATCCTGTGGCCAACACATACAATATACAATATATAATACAAAACAATATAATACAATAGGGGCAAAAGAGGAATTTTCTTAAAATGAAAAATATTAACTGCGTCAAAGCTAAGTCGAACGAGATTCGGTTCGATGATAAATGTAAACAAATGACCGAATGTAACAATCCAATGTAGTAGCGGCATAAAACGCGAGTATGCACTGTTAATTTATCTTATCTACTATTATGGAACCCTTGGTGTTACGGAACTCTATACATAATACCTAACAACCATTTGAAACAATTTAAAAGCTGCGCTCATGTGCATTTTTGAAGGACTGCGGACACTCATTGTTTCGTTGTTCATATCACACTACAAGATCGACTGAATGGTACAAGTAAGAGAGCTAGTTTGTAACTAATGGGCCTATTATACTTTAAATATGACAAATCCGGGCTGTTTGACCGAAGTTACCATGCCGCATGTGTAATAGCGATCATGGAATAAAGCTGGAATTTCCTGTACTTATTTCTGATTAGGGTTTAAAATGTGAGTTTAAGTTTCTAAAAGAACGTACCGTATGTGTTAATTTTAGGATAAGATTGTTTTTGGGGTTTTGGGGATTGGGTTGTTTGACAATTTTTTCCATGAAAATATAATGATGAAATTTAATCTCAAACCATGAAATATTCGTAACCATCAAAATAGCCTAGTCTCGCGTGACGAATGCATAATATTTGCGCGTAAAAGCAGCAAATATGTCTCTTCATACATCCGTAAGCAGTTCAATAATGTAGTGTGCTGAAGCTAAAGTTCTTGAACGAGATTATTGTGTAATAAATTTGCCCACTGACCGAACATCCCTGCCGCTTAGATTTCTAGTATTTTCTTAACTGGTGCGTTGGCAATAAGTGTGGTAATAGGGTAATTTCATCCGTTTTCTGTTTTTTAGCATTTAACACAAGATTTGTATACGTTTCGTTATTTGTTTATTTTTCTGCCCGTAGTTGATACCATATTAAACCACGCGGTGATAGAAAGTACATAGGACGGACCGAATTAATTTTTCCGTACCTTGATAAAATCTGTCAAGGCTATTTTGACATATTTTATCAAGGATTTTCCAACGAAAGTTACCATGTCTAATAGGCTCATAACAAAGAGGATTCCGGATCGGAAAATCAAACACTGATCAGGACTTCACCATGCGGTAGATTTTAGATAAGTTGGCGGAGCAGAAGCTCCACTTCTTCATTCTATTGATTGATTTCAATTGTCACATGGCAGGTTATGGTCGATGGTAAATACTAATGACCTATTGTTACAACCACAAATATCTGCGAAATTTAATTTGTTTTTGTGGCTGTTGTTACCTTGTCTACACTTAAATTTAGCGCTATAAACTATATCTTGTGTTTCGGTGGCCAAGGCGACCGCGGCGCCGGTCTGCAAACGGTAGGACCGAGGTTCAAACCCTATTTTTTAATAGGAATAGTAGCTTATCATGCTATTTATTAAAATCATTCAAAATAGCCAACCTCCTTCCCTCCCTCGCCCACAATCCCGTTCCGGAACCTGGAGCAAGCCCTGGCAACCGTGTCCCTAGGAAGGGCGCAAAAAAGAAATCAATTTTTGTGAGAAATTCTACTTTGGTGTAGCTGGACGATCTCTGTTGGTATTTCTCTCAAATTCGCCCCAAAGAAAATAGGCTAAAATGTTCAGGTCCGGAGAGTTTCAGGACCACACATTCAGCGCGGTGAGGTCTTAAACACAACCATTTTGGTCATTTGATAACCATTTTGAGCATTTGCCAGCCGGTATCGTAGGATGCCGAATCTTGTTGCCACACGTATTGGTCACTGATATAATTCAAGGCTTTAGAACAGTTTTCAGAATCCTGATGTACCCATCCGCATTAACCCTGAGGTCTTTTTTCCGGTCCAGACAATAACTTTTTTGGATTCCGGACAGGAACTCATCCGTACGAACGCAATACGATGGTCTGGTTGGTGCATTCTTCTTGTAACTTTCTCAAAATTTCTCTTGAAATTTTCTATCTCACTCTGGATCGTTTTCAAGGAATTCAGGGAGCATTGCGCATCTGTCGTCAAGTCCCAATTATGTCGTCCGGCGCGAATAATCAATACGCATGGAATTCTTTATCACAATTCAGGCATGTTTCACTTGTTCAATTCTTTTGAAATTTTGTTCACTGTTTCTACACGTTTTTTTCTTTCGATTGATGAATTGCTTGTGTTGATATGTCAAGGCAATCAGGATCTATAAATAGAACAGTAACTGTCAAATTTACTTTGAAAGCCTTGTAAACTAACCAAAACTAAAATAGTGTTAGCAAAGTTGACGTTACGCGCACGGGTCTCAACTCGTATACAGTCTGCATGAGTGAGCATGCTACGAGACACATGTCGCGACGATCGAAGCTAAAACTGTATAGAATCTATTTAGCCCCAGTACTCACAAACGTTATATGATAGGCACAAATTCATCTATCTGCTTTTTTTACTCAAAAAGAAAAATTGTAAACAGTATAGGCAAGAGAAAATTCAGTTAGCGATGAGGATTGATAGCATGTCTTATCGATTCAAATTTTTCTTCGAAAACAGACAAAAATAGATGAACATGTCAGTAATAAAGGCCAAAACTCAAAAACTCATTTTTTCAATGCACACAAAGTATTCATGTAAGAGGATTTTGGCTCATCTACGATGCTAAAATAGCACGCTGATAGGAGCTAACTTAGTTATTGTCCAGCTGCTAGTTAGACGAGCACATTCTATTGAAGTTTTCGCTTTTAGATTGCATATGTTGCGGACAACGCGTAGCTAAGACTTCTT
>KB663655.1:3318585-3335842 GCA_000349025.1 Anopheles minimus
AATTCGTCCATCAAATGATCAAAATGAATGCCCATGAGAAGCGGGGGAGGGGGAGGGGAGAGCGGAGCATTAATTCAGCAACACCGGAAAGTATTGTTATCAAGAGCAAGGAAGAAGGAGCAGCTAGCAGACAGATTATCATGAATATAACCAATTGCCAAAAGCGGCAATATTTGACCAATATGAATAATATGTGTCAAATAATAAAGAAGAAAGTTTGGAATGAAGTCGTATTGATCGTTGAAAGTATGTGCTACGTATCCGAATCATACTCTCATCGTCCTTCATGGGATAACAGCATATCCGAATCATACTCTCATCGTCCTTCATGGGATAACAGCATAACTGCTAGATGCTACCGAAAAATCTCGTCCTAACATTGCAGAACGGTCTCATGATGTAACGACACCTGAATGGAACAGGCCTAAGAATTTCATGAAAGCCAGAAATGGCATGCTAAGACCTCTCACAATTGATGTCCCATAGAAGTGTAGATGAGTGGGCGACTCGGTGATATGGTGGAAGTCTTTCACACGATATACTGCAGGAGTCCTTTAATCCGCACATGGTTGAGCACCTGCGTCTGCCACCTTCGGACTCAACGTCATCGCTCCATCTCAGTTTGGGCCTACCATGCCTCCTCTGTCCATGTAGACGATCTATAAGTACATTACGTGCCGTGGAATCCGATGCCATTCGAAGGACATGACTGACCCACCGAAGCCTGGCGAGCCTAACTCGTTGCACGATAGTGAAATCACTCATGGACCTCGTTATTATAGCGATTTTTCTATTGTCCTTTCACACATACGTGGCCAAAAATCCTTTTGATACGTGATCCTCTCCAACGTGACTTATGGAGATTCGTCAGCTTTGGACAGAATCCATGTCTTAGAGGCGTATGTAAGTACTGGGATATAAGTTCTATACAATCCCAGATTCGTCCATCTTAATTGGTAGGTGAGAATCTGGCAAAAAGGTAAAATAAAGTCCCCATTTATCCGTTGACAGCCAAAGAAACCTTGAAGCGAACCGGGCCAGTGTACACTTTATACTTCAATTTCAATTTGCACTCAAAATGTTTTGCTAGGAACCTAATAAGACGATCTGGAGCATTGGAACAAACAAAATCGTATAAAATAAGTTAAAATCTCCTACCGCTAAAACGAGGTGGCTTAAACGGTATCTAAAGAACGTTTAGAAAATGTTAAATACATCAGATAACAACCACAACATCAACAAGTCTCATCACAATCATGATAATTGTTATCGTTTAAAAAACTGATCGAGAGAATATCCATTGAAATAGAAGTTTCCAGTCTCGCATGGCCCAGTTCTTCCAAAATGAACGAATGAATGGACTCTATACTACCTATTAGCCAAAATTTTTAACTGTTCATGCGATCACGTACACCCTGTGTAGGTCACACGGTATGACCGTTTTCTTCTATGCAGCACCTACTATCCCGTTGTGGTAAAAAAGGCATGTCTAGGAAGAAATGGAAGTCCAACGCGTCTTAAGCTTGCAGTACCACAAAAGCAGGTAGATGGGTAAACAATTGATAATTTTATGAACAACACATGGTAACGCCAGGCCAGAATGTTCGAAACATCATGCAAAGCAACGCAACAAATATTTGTCAATATTTCTTTTTCCTTTAAAATATGCCCATTCGACGCGATATGGACTACCAAATCTGAACACTCTCTTTTTTGACGTAACGACCTGTTCGGTCTTGCCGGCCATGTAATGGCTTACTAGACTTATTGATACCACGTTGTTGGATAGTCAGTCCTCACTACGGGGGAACGGTCCGGATGGGATATGAACCCCGGTCTTGCCGTGTGAGACCAGCTCCGTTATCGCCTTGGCAGCCGGACCGCCAAGCTGAACAATACTGCCTTATTAATAGATGAGAGATCAGAGAAAGAGTGAGCTAAATGTATCTTACCAATAATCTCCTCCGGAACCAAACCTCTGTCGAATCCCATTTTTTTATCTCCAGTAGCTTTCCGTTTAGCAGGCGCTACCTTCGGTTCTTCCGTTGCTTCCTTCAATTTGCTCTTTCTTCCAGAACTTTCTTCTTTGGCTGTGGATGGTGAGAAACGGTGATACCAAAAGTTTTGTTTGATCTTTATAATTAACGCACCTTCTTTCTTCTTGCGGGACTCTTTGAACGCTTGTATGAGGTCGTCGCAGTCCAGATTTTCCTCCGGTTCCCAGGTGTTCTCTTCCGAGGAATAACCCTTCCACTTTAGAAAGTATTCAACCTGTAAACGAAATGATTATGCTCATAGTTCAGATCTTGTTCAAAGAAATGTTTGCTTCATGCTTTAATTGCACTACCTTTCCGTTGACGACTCTGCTGTCCAAAATTTTTTCTACCGAAAATTCGTTCACTTCTTCAACCGGTTCCTCGGGTTTTAGCTTTTTGTTGCTCATGGCCTGTTCAAAGATGGCGTCAATGGTAAACTGAGCTGAATGAAATTTTGCAAAACCGTCTGTTTCGACGCTGGATGACCGGGTTCTGGGGATGCCAAATTTTGGCGTCTTTCTGGTTTGCGAGCAAATGCTTTGCAGCACCAACTGCTGTAGTTGGTGATAGAAGCCCGCTGCAAGGGTTGATGCACTTGAAATGCTTGCTTTCGACAAATGAGAACCAAGCGCGCTTACCGGTAGAAAGCAGCGTTAATCCGTATGATGTGAAGCTGGAGATATACTAACAGGATATGCTGGCCAAACCAGAGACAAAACACTGTTTATAGCAGATATTTGTATATTAAATCGGGTTAGTTTAACACAGCTGAAATTTTGCGCCCAAACAAACTTGTGACATCCGTCAATATAGAACGCGCGACAATTGTGTGCGGTTGGTTCAAGGTCTTCAAATGCACCGCAGATTGAACGCTATAGCGGACTGTGTCAAAGTTCTTCTTCTTTTGCGCTTCCAAATGTCAGGATCTATTCAAATCAGGGGTGTGCAAGTTTGCATACATGTTTTATTTTATTAAAAAGTATACCTGTTCGATTTTTTACGACCAGTGGTGCTGTAAAAACCAGAAAGTATTTGAAATACGGTAAAGTAGTAATATCGTATCGGAATAACAACATTTTGCTTCTTTTGCTTGATGTAACATGCACAAATGATGTAGTTTATGTACAAAATGCTCATGCTACAATATCTTTTCAAATAATTTCTAGTAATGAAATGAATTTTGTTGAGTTGCAAAGCTCTCGCGCCACTGTTGGTCGAGATTCACTCAATAAAGGTTTGTCCAAGCTTACGCTGGGGAAAACCCACTGTGACGTATGATGTGCAAGAAACGACATCCAGTTGTCAAATGCCTTTGTATGTATAACCTGCCGGTATGTTGAATTGTTGATAATATTGTTGATTTTGGTAAACCGGAACAGCAATTCGTAAGTGAAGAACATATTTCTTGATTAGCTTCGGCTACATTTCGCTGGTATACCACAGCTGTATGCATATTTAGAGATTGATTCAAAATTCAGGAAACAATGTTGATGATTACGCATTTCAAAAGGGGTTTGGAAAAATGGTTGCAGATGTCAACAATACAGCACCGTACTATTGCCGCTGCAGTTAACCGGTGTTGGAAATGTAGTAGTATCGAAGTTTCCAACATGTTTTTCTGTGCCTCCTGTGGCACGATACGCGAAACATCGAAGGATCAAGTGAGTTTAAACCGATTATGAACCGTTGTTATGGCTTACGAAATAGTATCACTAATGGGCTCAATTACCTGCTGTAGGATTTCTTCGAATTGTTAAAAATCAACAAGGAATTCAAGATAGATGCTCCGACACTTGTGCAGAATTATCGACACATTCAAAGTATGATACATCCGGACAAATTTGCTCAGAAGTCGGAGCAAGAAAAAGCGATCGCTTTGGAATGGAGCTCCTTAATTAACAAAGCATACAGGACTCTTTCAAAATCGATTGAAAGAGGCAAGTACTTACTGGCCCTGAGCGGTGTAACCATTTCGGAGGCCAATACATCCGTCGACAAGGAGTTTCTCTTTCACATGATGGATATGAATGAATCCGTGGAAGATGCACAATCTACGGAACAACTGCAACGATTAGCAGCGCAGTTATCAGAAGACGTCGCGGATCTTAATTCAAAGCTCGTCCAACGATTCGAGTCAAATGATATGGATGGCGCCAAAGAAACTATAATTCGTCTGAAATATTTGCTGAATGTAGAGGCCACTATAAAAGAAAAGTTGTTACAGCTTGATTTAAAATCGTAAAATGACATAGAATTTGTTGGTAATTTATAGATAAAAGGTGTACATAGTAGTGTGGGGTGAATAAAAAATAGTATTGACAGCGGTTAGTTCTTTACGGGTTGCATTTATCACATTTTTTGTACTGCATTTATAGTACGGTAACTGTTGTAGCGAGAAAATATTCGCAATGGAAAACATCCCATGCAGGAAAGAAAATTTGCAGTTTGCTTCGCATTGCCAGTACAGCATAATTCGATGAGTTTTGTTTTTGTTGTCAAAGTTGACAGCTGTTCAGAAGATTTCAAAGAAAAACATCGCAGCAATCCATACCACGCGCCGGAGCGAATTGTGTGTAAATTGGAATTAAACGATTTTTCTGATTTGTGCGAAGGTAAATTCAGTGCGAATCGCTTCACAATGGTTCAGAAATCTGCGGGATTCTTCGGCTTCTTCAGAAACATATACAACGATGAGTATAAATGGTATGAATGATTTGAAGATGCACATTGCATTTGTCACTTTCTTGTGTTATGCTGCTTGTCTATCATGGGTTTATATTGTTTATCCCTATGCAGGGCTCTTGTAAAAAGTGCGTCACTCTTCATCGTCGGCGTGCGAATTGCTCAGGAATGTGTCGGCCTGGAATTAATGCCATCAGTCGCCCATTGAAGGAAGACAATTGAAGTCTAGTGTTACATTACTATTACAATAAATCCTTGTTCAATAATGTATTTCAAGCTTGTATGCTTATTATTGGTTGTGGGATGTGGTTGTTCTTGGGTGAGAGCAGATGCAGCAAACAGTGGATATAATTTCGTGATGATACTTACCGATGATCAAGATATCATGCTGCATGGTGTGGTAGGTATTTTAATTGTACAGCCAAAACAAAGAAAACACAACAATATGACCTAACTTCCAGACACCGATGGTGAAAACCCTTGGTCACATCGCTAATGAAGGAATAACCTTTACCAACGCCGTAAGTAATTTGTGTTGTAAAATGTCAGTGCTCACATCAGCAGTTTCGTTATATGTTTCTGTGTTTTTTTTTTCGTAGTTTACAACCTCCCCAATTTGTTGTCCGTCACGAAGTTCCATTCTAACGGGAAAATATGCTCATAATCATAAAACAACCAACAATTCCCTGACCGGTGGATGCTATGGACCGTATTGGCAGAAAACGATTGAACCGGTTGCTCTTCCTGCCTTGCTGTCTAATGCTGGGTATGATACCTTTTTCGCTGGGAAGTATCTAAATGAATACTTTTCGGAAGCTATACCACCGGGATGGTCCCAGTGGTTTGGTTTACATGGAAATTCGCGCTACCATAACTTTACCATCACTGAAAACGGCAAACAGGCTTTTTATTCTGATGAATATTTTACTGATTACTTGGTGAGTCGTTACGTTCAATGCACCCAACCGCATTGCATATCTTCATACTTACATTTTATTCCATTCTTTTTTAGAACTCAAAGGCGATAGATTATCTGCAGAATGTGAGTGGTGAGCGACCATTTTTTGCAATGATTGCACCTCCAGCACCGCACGCGCCATTTACACCGGCGAATAGACACCGAAATCTCTTCCCAGATGCTAAGGCAGTTCGGACACCAAATTTTAACATATCATCCACTCCATTGCGTAATATTACACGTTCATTGCCACAATTCCAGATTTCCATAACGGCTTTTATTTGTTTTCTTTTAACAATAGAAAAACATTGGCTTTTAACGATGGAACCGGCAACCCTACCGTTGGAATTATTGAATGAAATCGACTCTATTCATCGGAAACGATGGCAAACGCTGATGGCAGTTGACGATATGGTACATAATATTGTTACTACATTGAAAGAAAAGAAATTGCTAGAAAACACATTCATTTTCTACACCTCCGACAATGGATTTCATTTAGGTAAATTAATCTTCCCGTACTCCGTAGAAGGCGATAGCATCTCCATTGATTATTCTGTTTTATTCGTTTTAAGGACAATTCTCACAGGCGTACGATAAACGGCAACCGTATGAAACAGATATTAGGGTACCATTGTTTGTGCGAGGCCCGGCCATCACTCCTAAAACTGTGCAAGATTCAGCGGTCGCATTAATAGACATCGTGCCCACGATACTTCAACTAGCCAATGTGGAGTTTCCTTCCGGTGTAGATGGTCGACCACTGCCACTGAACGGTGACCGAAACGATGTACATGAGCGACAAATTTTGATTGAGTACTGGGGTGAAGGTACCTTGGAAACGCATAATCCACAGTGTCCCTGGTCCGCACGAGATAGGCTTCAGTTATGCACTGTAGATGCAGCCTGCCACTGCCAAGACGCGTGGAACAATACTTTCAACTGCGTCCGTCATCTAGCACAAGATTTAAACTTCATTTACTGCGAATTCAAAGACGATCAGGTAAGGCTATACAGGTGACACATGTTCTGGATCCCGCATTATAAAATTTTTATATATTGCAGCATTTTGTTGAAGCGTATGATATTGCCAAAGATTTGTACCAAATGGATAACATTGCATATGAAATTCTGCCTTCTATTAGAGCAAAATATAGCTTGGCGCTGCAGAATCTTACAGCTTGTGTTGGACCTACGTGTAATTTAATCTATTGATTGTATGATATTGTAATCCATACTTCTATTGAATGCGTGCTGAGAACGACAAGGATGTCCGTCATATCTCGAAATAATTAATCGTGATCATAATAATAATACACAACGTATGGATCTGTACTCTTGAGTTGTTGTTCATTGACATTGAAACAAACCAAACGAATAAATATATTCCTATATAAATTATTATTATGATTATACAATTATTGCTTTCTAAGGAGAAACAGTCTGGATGGGTTTAGGCATCAGTTTTGGAGTATGAAAACCATCGGAACAGGAAGAACAGGCGGAAAGGAACAAGCAAATCATCTGTAATACAAGTTTAAAACTAGTGACTTTGATTGAAAATGTCTAATGCAACTAATATGCAATGCTGTTTCTAATGGAGGCTAAGATCATGGTGTGTCTATCTATACCCGACTATTGTAAATTGTCTTCGAGCATACTGGACTCTAGCATACAGTCAATTACATCAAACGTGTATCTTCTTACTATTTGGATACTGTACGAACTTCGCTTAAATCATCGAGCATCACCACACTAAACGCGTTCCTTCGGTACGTAATCATCGTAATAATCCCGTAATCATTCGGGTACGCGTCTGTATTTTCCGTACCGATTGTAGCTTCCATTATATGAACACCGTTTTGTGAAAAAAATTGGGGATGGGAATCCCCACGCGAAGTTTACATTGCGTTTCCAGCATTCAACAATCACGATCGCCGGCGATAATACCACTACATTGTTCCTAATGGACGTGTGAAACCTGTGAAACGCGCATCACAAATGCACGTCTAAACGTCACTAAAAAGTCCCCCGGTAGGAGTCTCGAATCTGGATCTTTTTTACTAGATTCTCAGCATAGGCACAACCGGAACATATCCCCCCGATGGTTCAACGATTCCTTGGTGATTGAAACGTTATTGCGTTCAACGCCCGCTAGTCACGCATTTCATCCAGCCAAGTAAACAAGTGTCACCCAAAACAGCATCTGGGCCAGTGAGCGCCTAAACCTACGAAAAATCAACTATTACAGGGTCAACAAGACCCTCGACTTCGTTAATTGTTTCTATCAAAAAGGCTGCGTCGTTATTTAACTCTATCATTCTATCTGCGCTTCATATTCTTCAACGCTTGCTCCCGTTCACGGTTGCTGCTACGATCAATGCTTGCGATGACTGTTACGCTACGGACAAGAAAAGATATCTCAGTGTCTACCGTCGTTGCCGATCGTACCTCGCTCCACTTTTGCTTCCACTGTAACTCACGCTCCATCTGGGGCTTCATTAACACACGTAGAAACAGTGGAACACGATCAACCCTAATGTTCCTGGGCTCCTTCACAGCAGAATCTCTACATGACTTTTTTCCCCTTTCACTTCTCTAGCGTGGAGCTCTCGTGGAGTCCTCTAACAGCCCAATTTCTTCATTTTCTATCCTCGCTTTCGCTCTTGATAATGTCGAAAAATTCCCAATAAATGTCGATCTGGCTACTCGCACGATACCCAATTAAAAACACTCTCTTTCTCATCTGGCCATGACGGCATCCCAACTCATTCGCTGTGAAGCTACCCTAGCCAATCCCTAACAATACTGTTTGATAATACCTGCGGCATATTTTCCATTGACTGGTAATGAGCCCGGCGGTTTCCTTTCTACCAGAAAGGGAACCTTTCCCATGCCTCGTCAAGAGATCTTTTGTTGCTTCATTCCGCTTCACCAATTCTGAAATCCTCACCAAGTTATCCGCCATGAACTATGTAGGTGTTATCTTCGTTACTATCATGAACTTCCTAGAACACTTTAGATTTATCCATTATGCTTGAAGTCATTTCACTCCAGCTTGGTTTGATCCAACCTTCATTATACGAGCATCAGTTGGTAACAATCCGGATCTGTCAGGATCTCCAAGCAGGAGCAAGCTCAGCGCTACTATACCAAAAATACCTACTCATAGCCTTCAAAGTCGTTTCAACCAATCTCTGTTCCTTGAGGCATTGATCTTTTACTCGTGTTTGGCTATACTTCCCTTCTTGATCCTTTCGTACAGCCACGGTGGTAAACGGTTGTACCTTGCATTTTCCATGTATAAACATGAATGCTTGTTGATTCGTCTTGCTTGAGAACGGCTGGGTTAATCTTTATGGTGTCTTCGGATGATTTGTTCCTTTTTGTCCTACCAAGAGTTCGGGAAAAAAGAGAATTTGAAAAATTTGAAGCTGGAAAATTGGAACAGTGGATTGGGCAGTGGAATCAGTGGTGGATGTAGCCATGTGTAAGCCCAGTGGTGGATGTAGCCATGTGTGTGGAGGCTTGATTTCCCGATCTTCGTTCTTCGAAGCGCAGAATTACATTCATGGAGATTTCGTCCACCGTCTGAAATGGAGCCTGCGAATATTCTGCTTTGCATGTTGACTTGAGTTTCAATGCCTTAAGAGACTCTTCGGGCCCCACAATCGACGGGTCCTTACTTATTTTTCCCACAATGGATGGGCCGCCGTCTCTGTCAGCCGTTAGATTCACCAATGAGTTGAGTGCCAAGCCTCTTGAAAATCCCAAGCGGAATGAAACTCGTGGCCTCTACCAGAATTAAGAACCATTAACGAAAAATATCCAGAATTCTTCCACTTTTTGTTGACGAGTCCCTTAACATTCATGTTAGATTCAATGGGAAAATCGGTACAAATGGTGAGAAGGTGGTATCCTTACTATCAAGACTTTTCCGAGACACTCAGCAGACGGGCACATTTGCGATAGTCTATTCCGCCAACCTTTAATCTGCCACTGCTTGAAAGGTTGCCTATTAAAGCAAACCGAACCTCAAAGCAACATATTCTACTTTTGGGGTTCCCAAAGATCGGCAACGTTTTCCAATCTCCTATATTTCCCCTTGGATTCCGTCCAGATTCCAAGCTTCTAGATTAAGCGTGATCTTGAGGTTTATATTATTATTCTACTTGATGTATCCAAATAGCTCGGACCACCACGTTCAAATAAAAATAAAAAAACGGCGAATATATCGTAAACTGACGTTAGTGTAAATCTATCTCACATAAATATTACCTGTTAGTGGTATTGTATTATTCATATTTGATTGGTAATGCCGATAGCTTTAATGAATTAGATGAGTTTTTGTTGTGCTTGTGTGTTGTTGGATTGAATAGCGACAATTAAAAGAGTGGATGGACTAGGACGTGCTGGACTGTGATGGTAACTCCACAGTAACTGCATAATGTGTGTGAAGTGCGTATGTCCTATCCGGAAGCACGTTAATACTTTCTGGTCGCGGCTGGAGTCGGTGGTTGTCCATGGATCAGAAGAGAACTTGAGTCGAGGAAAATGGATTTGAAAAAGGAATTATGTCTTAATTTTTGGCAGGACTAAACAGGTCGTTACGCCAAAAATAGAGAGAAAGTAAAAAAATAAGCAATAGTACGTGAAGTTAGAAATACGAAATGATAGCATAGCTTGGAATACCGGCCAAGCTTTCCAGACTTGTAGGAATGACAATGACCAACGTCGCATGCCAAGTGATGGTGATTTTTAAATTTTTTTTAATTTTATTATGATTAATCATGTCCGCCTCAAGGGCTTAACATAGTGCTTATTTCTAAATTTATCCTAATTTGTGGTGGGAGGAGAAGAAAGGGGGAGAATTGCAAGGTGGTTACGAAGTCGGAGACGGAATAGGGATACGGGAACATTGTAATCGAACAGGTTATAAGACTCGTTAAAAGCCGAAAGTGCCTTGAGAAAAAGGTCATTCAGGCCGTAACGTGTAGGACGAGCAGGAATGCATAGCGGTGGTCTATTGCGTAAGTGGCGGGAAGGAGCATAAATGGGTTCAGATGATAAGAGGGATGGGACATCGAGGTTGTGAGAAAGGAGATTGGAAATAAAGACAGTTTGAGAACTAAAATGTCTGGCTTTAATAGTGTCCAGCCCGAGGAGCCGACAACGGACAGGATACGAAGGTATCGTCGCCTGGTATCCGTTGCGGAAACGACGAGTCGCCACCCGAGTAAACTTTCGTTGTACATCCTCCTTAGCTTCCTAGTTTTCTTCTCCCTACTTCCGTCTTTCAGATGCAGCAGCAGGACCAGCACAAAGAACAAGACATCGGAACAGCAGCAGCCAGGGAGCATTGGAGCAGCAGCAGCACGGGACCGAAGACAAGGGTGCACCGCACACACGCCCCAGCATGGAGTAATGCGCATCTCAGCGCATCGGCAGGGTCAGGATCAGGTCGAGGAGTGGTTTAGCTGGGTCGCATCGGACGATGATTCCTTTCTCCCCGGAACCATCGGGCCGGTGAATCTCGCACTGTTCACCGGAGGACGACGGTCTGAAAATGCTGCAAAGCAACCGCAATCATCCTCTTTCGTAGTTCGCCTTTTGAAGGTTCCCTAACCGTTACAAAAAAAGGGTTTGCGCCAAGGGGATGGGCTAGCTTGTCTACTCTTCAACCTAGCGCTAGAGAGGGCCATTCGCGACTCGGAGGTGGAAACCTCGGCTACCATCTTCCATAAGCCAATCTAGATCATACACATAGAAATCAAAAAATACCTGTCGCGACGGTCGAAATTGGGATTGCTCCAAAGCTGACGAAACCCGCTTAGCTGCGTTCGAGAGGAAAATTCTTCGAAGGGTTTTTGGCCCCGTATGTGTGGAAGTACAATGGAAGGAACCGCTTTAATGCCGAGTTCTATGAGTTGTAAGACGACCTCACTGTCGTTCAACGAATTAGACTCGACAGGCCCCTATAGGATGGTTACTTCATGAGAACGGAACTGGACGACCCAGCCCGTAAAGTCCTTTTAGGCCGTCCACATGGACATATAAGGCGTTGTAGGCCCAAACTGAATGATGGTGTTGATGCGTCCACCACGAAGACTGGGATAATGGATTGGCAAACGAATGCGCTCGACCGTGAGCGGTTCAGAGGAACTTCTGGAGAGAGGAGGCCAAGACCTCGAAGCGAAGTAAGAGTGCGAAACAATTTTTTTTTTAAATTTACAGTAGGATGGCCTAAATCAATAGTTATTTAGTAGCGAAGGATTAATTCAGTAAAACTCGACGCACAGCTCGTAATCCATTATGATGTCGCAGTTTGTCTAGTTTATTTTTTTTTGGTTTTTATTGGCCTCACAATGTTACAACAGAATCATATGTACAGTTTTGTTCGACGTTAGTAACCGGTAAACTCAATACAACGTTACCATGTTCAATTGTCTGTGTTTCGCACTAGATCGATGTCACTATTCGCGGAAATGTGGCTTTAATCTCACTCACTTATTAGCTACCCTAAATCGTACGTAATAGTTGGCACGATTTTGACCCAACCGATAAACTTGCTTAATAGCTACATCCATTCATTTTTCGTTTTGTAATGTATTGCATGAGGTGATGAAGGGTGCTGATTGCTCTTTTTTTGGGGGGAGATTTGACAGTTTTTATGTAGTGTTTTTGTGGAGAGCAAAGAGAGAAAGTGAAGCGCATAAAACATTGTTTTGTCGATACCGATTATTAAAACTTTGTTCCACTTTCGCTGTACACATGTGGTGACTCATATTCACTTGCCATTGGTTGAGCTGTATGTATTACACACGCTATATTACCGATACGAAGTCAACGGTAGGAAATTCGGTCAGTGAAACACACCGGAAGCTGTCTGCGCGAAGGTGTTCCAGTCCTATCAAACCTTGATCACATCGTTCGGGTACTGGTTCGGTGGAGGCGTTTCCCCATTGCGGGAACCGTCACGTCACATAAACACATCGTTGGTCAGGGTCGGCTTTCTCGGGGTGGTAGGGACGCCGTGCAGAAATTTGGACTCGTCCTCGAACGTGACCATCTTTTCGCGTGGCTTTGGTGCGGCTAGCATGGTCGAGCTGGCCGCGTGCTGTGTTACCAGATTGCGTTTAGCCGGCGGGAGCGCTAGATCGCCTACGCCAGAGAGATTGAACTCGCTAACGCTGCGAGGTACGAAATATTCCATTTGATTCTCCATGATGCCGGTGGAACGCCGCGCCGGAGTATTGCGATGAAATGCGCTAGAACGGCGCGGTAGTGAGTTGTACTCGTTGGGGATGAGATCGTTTGGCCGTTGTCAGGATTTTATCGGCGTCATCGCCACCGAAACGAGCGCCACGTCCTCGGTGGATGTGGGCAGCGATTCGGGAATGGTAAACTTCTTCAGCCAGATAATAAGCTCCGTTTGGATGAGACTGAAGCACATTGCTACGACGGCCATACCGATGATGATGTAGGCTGATGCCGCGTACTGCGCAACGGTGCCCTTCGGCATCAGATCGCCGAACCCAATGGTACCGAGGGAAGTGAAACAGAAGTACAGACTCTCGAGAACTCCCCAAGGCTGCAGCTTATGGAACAGCACCGCCCCGAGCGTAATATAGCAGATCAGTATCATAATGCAGACCGATATTGGGACCACGGATTGGGCGTGCAGTTTGCTGTTGGCAACCATTCCGCCACGCAACCCGTGTGCGGACAGGGCGTATGCGCAGGGATCGTGAATGGTAGTGCCGCCATGGTTCCAGGTTTGATGGTAGCTCGGCTGCTGCGGCCGTTTGTGCATCTCGGCCACCGTTGCTTTACTGCTCATGGGAACGCTGACACTGCCGATGCTTGAATTGCTGCTGTTGCTGTTGTTGGTGCTCCCTGGAGAGGAACGGTTCGGTCGTAGGCGACGAAAAATACAGCGCATGCCACTCGATAAACCTTCGCCGATGGCCGAGAGGTACAGCAGTATGATGGGTATACCAAAAAGCGCATAAATCAGTGCTGCTACACGTCCCCACTGGGTCCGTGGGGAAATGCCGCTAAAACCTACAACAGACCGAACAGAGAGCATTAGAAATTACGATGAAAGTAAATCCCAGCAGAAACTATATCTTTCCATCTGTATTCTTGACTGTTCGTTTCTAACGGCTTCGGCTAACCGCACAATTATGAAGGAAAAAATCGAATGTTAGACAATGAAACCATAAGGAAATTGTAAGTGTATTACGATACTTTTGTTCTGTGTTTAATCAAAAATATGTTACTGTTTTACGAGTTTGGTTTCAGTTGAGGCTATGTAGGGTACTGTATTGTACTCATATGCTAACGATACTTCTAGCTACCGCAGGGCAGTTCAAAACTATTTCAAGGGTGTTAAGTTTGATTGTTTATCGTTTGAATAAGGCATAAACACAATTTTGATATGAATCGAGCACTGTGAAACTTTATTCGTTTTGTTAAGTTATGCAATAACAGATATGAACAGATATATGGACAATAGTAGTTGATGGGAATACGTTTTTAATTTCAATTATCAATTTGTTTCACATAAAGCTCTTTAATATATTCTTTAATACGCTTGAATCATCGCGGTAAACGATAATCGCAATTTTATGAAGGTAAGTAATTTAAAAAATTAAAACACTTTACAAACCTATTGTTCGATGCACAATTTTCAATTAGGTTATTAATTGTTAGCGTAATAACGCATCACAGTAATACAATATAAATGCATCGGGTATCACCACTATATGGGCACTCGTTTTTTGTGATTTACATAAAATTTACAAAGAAATAGATATAAACATTGTTGGTATGATTTGAGTAACACACAATTTCACATCTTTTCATACTTTAAAGCGGCCGACGTAAACTGCTCTGGTGAGGTGAGTATTTTTTTTTCGTTATTAATTTGTTATTAATTCATATATTTTTTTAAACAGCATAACGGTCTGGTCGTTCTTGATGAATGAAAAAATAATATTTTTTTTCTCTTACTTCTCTTAGTAATGCCTCTGGTTCCATTTTGGAAATTTTACTTGCAACATATATACTTGTTTTGATTGATATTTTAATAAATAAACATAGTTTATAAAATGAACTTACAAATGTGTACAAAATATATTAAAATTCAAAGCATGATAAATAGCTAGTTATAATGTAATAAGATACCAATAACACCTCAATTTAAGGTTTAGTTTAAATTCAAAAATCGTAAAAAAATAGTGTGACTGTTGTGTCCGTGAAGGAGCAACATGCTTTATTATTTTTAAGAAGCTATCAATTCCACTGCTGCAAACTAACTATCTCACTTGAACATGAGCATTGATTTATATACCCATATGATGTGATGCTGTGATCTAACCATAACAAAATATTTGATAATTAAAACTAATATTTAACGATTTTTAAGAGCACAATTTAATGTGAAAAAAAATCCCAGTTGTGCATAAAGTTATGCTACGGTCTTGAAACAGTTTTTTGCTATAAAATTGAGGGAAACATATGAAAGAAATATTGAAAAATTGGAAATGTATGTTACACAAACAATACGAACAATGTTGGTTCTGTCTCTGAAGGATTTGAAGTAAATTGCAAAAAAAAAAACGAGTGTCGATATAGTTGTGGTATGGTATGAAAAGTCAACATCAATCCCAAAATAAATAGATAATGAACACAAACACATAATCCTTACCTATGGTTGTTATCAACGTTAACGAATATAGGAAAGCGGATGAAAATGTCCACTTGTAGGGTCGTGTGTTTTGCTGTACATTGGTCACCTGTTGTGTGCGCGATGCTCGAACTGCTCGTATTATTGTGTCCTGTGAATGATATGCAAGGTACGGTATCGATAAGCACTCTTAAAATAAGGTAATTACAAGATTTCCACAAAGTTTGTTTTTGGTGTCCATTTACACTAAAACTATCGAACCGGTCTTTCAATCACATTTATTTCTTCACATCAAACCATTCTTCCAATGTTAATGCATGACTTTTACGCATCCAATGGAATGTAAATTTTTAAGTATTCCAAAATAAGAAGGCACCAATAATTTTGACCAGTTTTTTTTAAATTTTTATAAAAAATATGCTTGTTTATCACAAATAGACGCAGTATAGCGATATGAGATGAAAAAGGAAAAAATGTTTTACAGTATGATGAGTCACTTTCAATATTTTACTGTTAACACCCCGAAACCAATGGGATTTGATAGAGTGCGACGGTGCTGATAATTCTTGGAATATTTCGTGTTAGTACGGTCGCGGTAGAGTTGCATGCTTCGAAATTTCGGTAGTTCTAGTGTTAAGTTGCTTCTACATCGTCAGTTGTAATATGGCATCCGGCAAAGCAAGCGGAAACCAGTGTAATTACCTGGAAATGTAATATTTCTTGGGCAGCCAAACGAGTCCAATTCTCTTTATACAGTATGTTTAAATCCTCAGTAATGGACCACAATCGATCGACAGTCCTAGGGAGGGAAGACATAAGGTTAGGCACAAATTCGCGTAAGATAAATTGTAAACTTGTAACAATTAACGAAACAGCTTATGTGACTTTAGTACTTACTTAAGGCGCATTTCTGCACTAACTAGATCATGCCTAGGATATGGTTTGGATGCTGCCACAGAAGTCTCAATGATATCGCCATCTTCGCCATCTCCTTCGAGCGTGACGAAAAGCACTGATCCAAGGGCTGTGTAGGCTAGCACCAGTACAAGAACACCTGCAACGGAATTACCGTAGAAACAACGTGAACGTGGCGTCCGTAGCGGGAAAAGTTGGATGTTACACTACCCAAAGCCGAGGCGCATTGAGATTTTGGTGCTTGCTGGCAGCCACACAGCGTAACAGGTTCATTTTTATCTATCTTCGACGATGTTGTGGAGAAACACAGAGATGGACTTTGTGGACGAGATGAAGTACCACTACCAATAAAGTTGGGAACTTGAAGCGGTGGTTTGGTGTTCATACTGAGAGGCGGCTGGTGCGGATGATGGAATGTATGGCTTTCGGAGTGACGGATTTTTTTTATGCTAATTTGTTGGTCGGGTTGGGGTCCTCTTAGTCACGCATGCATACGCTACGCTGAACTGGGATCGTGCGCTATAGACAGTGTATTTCCCTGAAACTTGAATGAAGAAGGAAATGTACCATAATTAATATGCTGTTAGCATACTGCACACACTTGCTATTTTAATGCACTATGAAGTGCCAATTATCTATATTAATTTTGACGGCGTAGTGATTCTGTATAACTAAAGAACACGTTTTCAAAAATATATAAAATTATATATAATCAATCAAAGGACAAATGATGGCCGCCATATAAGACGTAAACGAATCAACTGAAATGATTAATGAAAGTGTAGTAAGAAGTAATCAAAATTCCAATCAAATAATACAAATAATCCAACATATTCGAAATCGATTTTTATGGACAATCTTTGTGTGAGAGTTAATACTATTGGTTTTTTACCTGTGGTGGAATATGTTGCTTCAGTTCTCATTATAAAACAATGTTAGGAGGTTAGTAGTAGCTTTAATTTAGTTTAGTATTAT
>KB663655.1:3402712-3435051 GCA_000349025.1 Anopheles minimus
ATTTTATGTAAACTGCAATATTTTTATGAATGCAATATGTTTAAATTATGGACGTAAACATATGAAACAAAAAACAAAAACAGGAAAAGACGAGATATTGTATTCCACAGAAATCATCGTTTGCAAATCACAGAAACGTTTGTAATTATCTCTTAAGGATTTGAAGTAAAACGAAAAAAAGTAGTTGTGGTTCGTAGTGCATGGCGCTGTACCTAGTAGTTTTTAATAGTGTAATAATTGTTTATAAAAACAATGTTTTTAATGTGTTTGTATTATACATGTTTAATAATCAGAAAATACACCAAAATTAAACGGAGTCAAATTAAACTTAGGAAATGCCGCTTTTTACATTCATAAAGCCATTAAGACGGCTCTTC
The DNA here is from genome assembly GCA_000349025.1 of Anopheles minimus. Taxonomy (NCBI): domain Eukaryota; kingdom Metazoa; phylum Arthropoda; class Insecta; order Diptera; family Culicidae; genus Anopheles; species Anopheles minimus. The sequence continues at coordinate 3,403,090 of KB663655.1, forward strand.
TTGTTGTTTGTTCACGTGAAAAAGAAAAACGATCGTGTCCGTTGGCCGATTGCCAGAAGTGTCTGCGCTGTTAAAGCGTTGTCCTTAAAAAAAATACAAACAAAAAAAATCGAGAAACAACGAAAAGAAGCTCATTTCTCCTATGCAATCAAAGTATTTCGGTACGGATTTACAGAAGGCGCTGTATTGCCTTTTGCTACGGTTTACCTGGGTAGACTTTTCCGTAAATAACAATTCGTCATTGTGAGCTATTGGGATGTTGTCGTCTGAGGTAGCCGCTGAGGAAAATTTATGACACCTCAAAAGTACTCAGCTTGGCTTAGTGAAGGTGATGCCTTTTGCCATTGGTGTCATTTGCGGTTGCACGGCAGTCTGCCCGGCACGATGGCGGCGATGTCGATGAGCTCCGTGAAATTTGATATTTTGAATGACAGTCTATCCATAATGTAAAACAGATGTGCGTTATGAAAAGTTTACTGTTCCGATAGTACTGTGTATAAATATGTATAGTGGATCCTTAGGATATACCTTCGGAATTAGACTAAATAAATAAAATAAGTTGATAATTGTTGATACTGTTTTACATTTTAGAATAGGCTAAGTATTAAATTATTACAATTGAATATATATAAAGCTTCTGTGATGATTTCTAGTCTTTACAATATGAAAAGGGATCGATGTTTTCTTAGGTCGTCTTTGGAATATTATTTTGGTAAACATTATGAGAAACATTAATAAAACTTGTGTATGTGCAGTATAAAGAATGCTAATAAATACCTGATGGAAGGGAAAGTCCTATTTTTTGCACAGAGGAATAAGAGGAATTGAAATTTTAGCTTGATTGATCTATAAATTAATTGAAAAAAAAAGTTTAAGCATAACCAAACAAAATTCAAAAGATTCAAAGAGTTTTTTTTGGGGGTGATTGACATCCATTCATGCTACTATTGGAGAGCACTGACACGAAATATGATCTCCTAGTATGTTTCTCGAGCGTAAGCGTATTGCTAGAAACACTTGTGAAGATTTTAACGTTTCAATTGTGTACATGTTTCCAGGCAGGGGCATTGCTGTAGTGTTTTGTCATGTGCTGTTGGCGACATAGAATTTGTGACATGCGTTCAAGAAAACAAAAAACACACATAACGTACCAAATTCACACGACGCACGCCCCATTCGCACGAAGACAATCTAAAAATATCAGACCTTGCACACACATTCGGAACATCGCACGAATTAAGCATTACCAGCAGAATTCGAATGTGACTGACAAGCAATGAGTAGCAATAGTGCAGGACAATATGTTCGTCACAAGAGATTGTCGTCGGTATGCGAATGTTATTAGACTCACGTGAGAGTCGGCACATTTTTGGCACCTATTGCTCTGATAAAATGAGGATGATGTTGATGATGATGATGATGACGGAAACTACGGCTTTTTCCGATCACGATCGATCGGTCACATATGGCCTCGAAGATAGTAGCAAGATGAAAAGCATGTGCTCGTTGTGTTTTGGAATCGAACGGAATGCAAATTATGGAATCAGAGCGTGGCTGATGAAGGTAGGCAGACCAGCCAAAGCGGTAACGCACGGTTGATAGGATGTCAAAATTGAAATTGAGATACGTGTCATCAGCAAATGTGTGCCAGCGAAGGACGAAACATGATGAGCGTGAAAACAAACGCGCTTGGTGATTGCCGCCCATCGATTACGAAATTTATATGTTTACCAAATGTTTAGAAAGTAAAACGAATGCGGTTCACAAAGGATGTGGGTAATAGTGAGGACATAAACATGTGTTAAATTAATGTGGATTGACTTTAAGCAAATGATGACGACGATTTTTATTCTGAATTTTAGTTACACTTAAGAAAATAGTTTTGAAAGTAAGTGGAAAAAAGTATTATATTGTTTAGTGTTTAATGTAAAACCGGAATACATATGCTGTGTTTTACACTTATAATTATATAACCATACCAACTAATTTAATGAAACGAAACTTACTATTCAGTTATTATGTTTAAACAACATGGTGAGACTTATTTTTATTTTTCGATTCTATTATTCATTTGAAATCTACTAGACGTTGGCTGAAACGTTAAAAGCCAGTCGTCTACAAGTAGCTAGCTCTGTTGTGACAAGGAGTATGTTAGCTATGTATAGTTATTTTAAAGTTGGTAAAACTACAAGCAGCTGGTGTAAACTAATCGTCCATTTCTTCTTCCTTGAGTATGCCAAGACGGCGTGCAACGCTTTTAACGTTGGAGATCACTTCTTCCTGTACGAGATTGAAGCTCATGGCCAGGAGTGCAATACCGAAGAGAAGATAGAGCGAGCAGAGCGCTATCGAAATTTCGGAATCATTTTTAACGCCTTGTGCCGGAACAAAGTCACCAAAACCTGAAACGAAAGAGAGAGACATCAAATATATACAATAAAAATAAAGATATGCTACTAGCAGGAAATAAAACATGTGTAAGTATTGTAGAATCATTAAAAACGAATAAACATTTGAATTTTTAAATGAAATACAACTTTATCGCGTATAAAATGTACACATCCACCAAGTTGATTGATGACAGACCGAGACCAAAATCTTATCTGGACCGCTCCCCAGTAGCAGTGATTGGCTACCCTGCTACGTGGTAAAATTTGTCTAATACGGCCAGGCCGTCATACAAAAAAAGTCTTGTCTGCCTGACTGTGCCTTGGGAAACGATTAGTTTGAACAAATTTGCTGGTTTGCTTGCTTGTTGTCTTGATGCTTTTCCTAAGTGTTCTTAATACGACATATGCATTTACCATTTTTCTGTTTTCCAGCTTTCTACGGTTAAATGTTTAGTAAAATTTAAATGTGTTTAAATGTATATCATCAAAAGAACTGGATATGATATATTTATTTATTATTACTTCTAGAAAGAGTATGATCAAATCTTAGGGTTGGTAAAATTATTACGTTTTGCTCCATAATTATTTGCCATACTTCAACTTGCTTAAGCAAGACACCTATTGTGATTTTAAAAATAATCGCTTTATTTCATTAGCTTGTTAGTAACTCCGGCCGAATACACTTGACATAAGGTGCTTTTTCATGGTTCGGAGGAGGAAATAACCAACCAATGTGAATTTAATTCTAGATTGATTGAACAATAAACATTAATCTCATATGATCTGACCATTCTTAAAGCATGAAAGGGAGGTTCGTGCATTTGAAATTGAAATCCATAAATATGCGGGATTAAAGATGTAAATCCCTGCTTCGTTTTAAACATTACAATGCTGTTAATGGTACGTTTAAAGATAATTGAAATTTGCTTTAGATGTTTGAGATCGTAGAAAATAATAACTTTCCTGTTCCACCAACAGCTTAGTAAAACGATTTTGACCGTTGGTTCTGGTTTTGCAACCTGGTCAAAGCGCAGGGTTCACGATCGGTTTTTGTACGACATCGTCTTATGTTACTTTTGTATATTTTTTTCTTTCGTCAAAAGCATTGCAAATTGAATGTAAATCAATTGTGGAGTGTAAACAGAACAGAGAGCTTTGTATAAAACTCAATTTTACGCAAAAGAGTTTAAATTGTTGTGAATTAAAAGAAATCTGAAGAGAAACGATGAAACGATAAAAAAACTTGAATCTACTGCCTTACATGTTCGTCTTTTTCAAAGAGAAACTCTAAAAAGTACCGGATATTCTATAAATATATTGAAATCGATGTAGCGTTACAATACTCTGAGGTATTCTGATTCCGAGTAGGTTACCATAGATGTCGCTATAAAACCTTATATGATCGCGGGAATTGTTCATTAAATCATTCTAACAACTCCGGCGCAGAAGATATCTTTAGATGCAAACAATTCGAACCAGCAAAATTAGGTATCGCTCGAAATTAGAGGATCGTCTTGTAGCATGCAAAACTGTACATATGTCGTGGTGTACGAGAACAACTTACATCCCTGGATGAAAATAGAAAATCACAAACTTACCGATAGTGGTGAGGGTGATGAAACAAAAGTATGCGGAATCGAGAAAACTCCACTCTTCCCATTCGGAAAACATGAATGCGCCGGCAATGATGTAACTAACCACTAGGAAAACGCACAACCAGATCGGCACCGGCCGCACGATGGAGGATGGCGGCAGCTCACCACTGTGGATGTCCCATTCGTCATCGTAGAGCGAGTTATCATCGATCACATTCTGTAAATGACGGGCTTGGCGATGAACTGCGAATCCCATCGGTGACATTATGCGTGGCGATGGCGCTGGCACTGTAACACGGTACGGCGGAGGCAAAAAAGAAAGCATTTTAATTAAAAACATATAATTAACGGTAAATTATGACCCACGCGTAGAGTCAGTTTGATGTTTGTGGGGTTTCTGCTTTTTTGAGAATGTTCGTTTATGTTTCATTTTGGGCAGCGCAGATCTTTTTCTTCAGACGCCTATCATAAAGTTGTGTTGGCTCGTGACCAACAGCTGGCATTGGATGTGGAAAAAGCAAAGTGTAGTCAGGTTAGGGGCTGCCGGGGATGGAATGGTGGCGCCACACTATGGTCTATACAAAAGTGGATGGATAAATGGGCCAATGTTTTGATGGAAACGTTTTACATAACGCGTTACATTTTATGTGAGTGACATAAATTGATGAAGCAACAATCCACTGCATGGTGTAGAAAATAGGGAAATATATGAATAAAAAGTGAGTCTTCATACTGTTTAATAATACACAGTTTGTCCTAGAATAAATAAAGATAGAAGAACTCTTGATCTTTAGATTATAATTCAAAAACTGCCCCATCCGGAGAAGATCAACCACGGTTATTAAGTTTTCCAAATTCTGCCCTTTGATTCGACCAATGTGTGCTAAGCGGACCGACACGACTGTGGTTCACAGACTCGAATCGTACGAAAGCGTAATTTATCATCGTCTTGTGGCATGCCGGTGGTCTAGGGAAGGTTGCCAATCTATGGCACGCTTGCTAAGAAGCAGCGCATTCACTTACCGGGCCGTGGTTCGCGTCGTCTTTGGGGAGCTGATTTGCGCACGGTTTGCATATTTTCTGCCAGCTCGTTGTCCTCCGTGTAGTAGGGCATCCGGTCCGGCATCAAACGGTCGCCGTAGCGACCGGTCTGACGTGGCATCGATTGACTGCGCGGATTAGGACGCGCCGGTCTTCCGTCTTGGTCGTCAACGTCGTCGAGCGCATATTTATTGCATAGTATTGGCGTTTTGCACGGTGAATCATCGTCCATGTCTATCATCTGCGAGTCCTGTCGGAACATGCGACGATCAAGCGATTGTGCACGCATTCCTGTTGAAATTGAAACAACGAAAAGCCGCGAGTCAAGAGGAATTATTAACGAAGGTTTAAGAAATGAGGCATTTTTTTATTGTAGCATTATTTTCGGTAAACGATCGAGCGTAACACACCTTGTGGTTTTCTGTATTGTCCTTCGGCTTGTCTGGGTTTTTGCAGCGAACGTTGCGACTGATCAAGACCCATAGATTCGGCACGAGAATGTCCCGGTGGCGGCCGTTTTACTTGTGGCGAGCCAGCCAGATACTCGTCGTTCATGTATACGTCGGCATTGGGTGGACCTCTAATTTGTGGTCGCATGCCACCTGGATTGTTGGGGTTCGAGTTGTCATACTTCGCTTGTTGCCGCATGCCCCGCTCATTATCTGGATAATATGGATCATCCATGGCGGCGTTATACCTGTAGTAATGCGATGAAAAACATCGAACTCAGTTTACCTTTTCTAAGCAATCAATATCATTGTGTCGGAGGTAAAATACACAAGAACCCACCTACAATCTGTGTCCGAATATGAATGAGAGAGCCCTGGTTCATAGTATGGGTCGAATCCAGAATCAGCGGAACGTTGTGAATTTCGAACTGATCGTCTTAAATTCGTTCCCGCCGCTTGACCAGATCGTACAGAGCTTCTTCTATAAATGCAGGTGGTATAATAGACAAGTTTGGTCAAATCTATGTTCATACTAATTATTAGAGCAAAGATTATTTTCCATGAAGCTTGCATCGTCTAAAGTGTGTTTTCTTTTATAGAAATGATTACAAACAACATTAACGTTTAGCATATTTTTAATGTAAAACGCTTCAAAATATCATTATATTATGAACAGGAAATACAAAAGTATATTTAAATATAACATTATGATTTGTAATGTACTCACCCTTGTCTTACCGTACCACGACTGCTCCGGCTGCGTCTGGAATTAGACCGTTTAGGTTCTCTTGTACAGACATAGCAGCACACTCGCCAATAGAGAAATCTATCAAAAAGATAAATAATGCGATTGTTAGCTAACAATTACATATATTGTTGGCACAAATATATAGTTTTTCCTAATATCTGATATAATATAATTAATGAAACAGAAATTACCTGAAGGAACTAGCCATGATATCGCCAATGTTGGATAAACAAAGCAGCATTAGTGGAATGCCCAAAATCGCATAGAAGATGGTCGATATTTTCCCCATATAAGTCTTTGGAGCTATATGACCGTAACCTAAGTGAATGGACAAAAATAAAGTAAACGTTTTGTTAAAAAGTGACGTATACAACGTGTCTGCAGCAGTTCAATGATCATGTGTTTGTTCAACAAAGACACATTGATAATTAAACAAATAGGTAATCAAGTCTTTAAACAAATATCTTTCATTCTCATAATAAATTTTAAGTTTTTATTTTCTATGGTAAAATTATAGAACTTTCTATTATTGAATTATGTTCTTTAAAATTGTAATTTTCTTGAGTAAACGAAGTATTAATATATTTATGAAATGTAATGTAAAATTATGTGTTCTATCTTAAATGGAATATTTGTTGTGACTAGAATTAACCTGAAGGATCGAAATTGGAAGTAAAAAGAAAGGAAGGAAGGAAGAAAGGTAAATCGCAATAAGGAGCTACGGTAAACCTGCGAATGCAACTAAGTAGGTGTGCCAGTATGATGAGCCTCAAATGAGTCCTTATCTAAAAGCAGATAACTGAATTAATAGGAAGGAAATAAAGAGAAAAAAAAGAAAGCCTTGGATAGTCACTGGTGAAAAGGCATTCTTGGGGAGAAATCTGGTTAAAAATTCTTACCCATTCAATTCAATCAATGTTACCAAACGATTAATAACATTCCAAGAATGAACATGAAAAAAACATGAAGAATCGTAAATATGCAGAGAGACAATATCTTGAGAGATTGGAGCATTATCAGTAAACAGGTAAGACCATTAAAATTGTATATATGCTTTGCAAGTATATATGCTTTGCAATTTGAGTCAACATAAGTTCTAGCTAACTTGAGTAAAAAGATATGTATGAAGTAACCTTAAACCTTATACATTACAAGGAGTAAGACATGCAGACTTCAGACATTGTAGGAATTATAGTGTAAACTATACGAATCCTCTATTTTTTCAACAGTTTATACACTCCGTTCCAAAATGATAGCCTCACTCTAAGGCTTTAATAAAATACAACATAAAAAGAGTAAGTTTTACGGCCAATAAATAGTAAGGTAACAGCACATATCCCAACAGCAGGACTACTTTTCGCAGGCAGGGGTACGTTGACGGAACAGATACAACGTTCGGAGGATTCCCAACACTGGCGATGTGCTGGGCTCCGACTCGTAGACAACCCTGTTCCGCAACATACCGATTCGTCAGAAGAGCTTGCGTCATGATGGCAGGAAGGTGAAGGTTGAGTCCCCCGCGGTTGCGTGGTAATGCCAGCTGCTGCATTGGTACACGGATACCCCCGGAACCAAACCAGAGGAACGAGCCTATGGTGCGGGTTACCTTCGCTATGTCCATTGCACGTGCGCCACACACCGATGCAACAAACCACAGCTTAGGTAGAAGGAAGGTGTTCAGTAAAACTACCTTTTGCACCATATTCAGATCCCTCACGCGATGAAGCCACACCAACTGCCGGAAATGATGGATCAGCAGATCCCAGTTGAGGCTTATTGCTTCTCGGACATTGTTGGTGAACAAAATCCCGAGAAGGCGTAGCCTCTCCTCAGTCCGTAGCCACGGGACACGGATCTTGGTCGCTGGGGTAGTGTGGCCGACGTCGATGGCGATGGTCTTGTCGACATTGAGGCGGGCTCCGGAAATATTTCCGAATGCCTCAAAAGCTTCCCGCACCAGCTCGATCCTCGGATCCTCTACTACAATTTCTTCTTCTATGGTTCTACAACCTCGAGAGGTCTTGGTCTGCCATTTCCGCCTCCCGTGACTTGAAATTACCCGCAAAAAATAGTCAGGTCTTGCATACGGGGAACGGCCCGAATGGGATTCGATTCCAGGTGCTGTCGTATGAGACAGCCGCGGCCACCGAATCGCTCCTTAATCCAATCCACTCTACTTAATCCTCCAATACAATTTATCACCTCAAAAATTCGGTTTGGAATACTTTCTCATTTATTTTTAATGTTAGCGACGACAGGATACGCCAAGCATTCCTGACTCCAACTTCAAATGCCTTAACTATCTTGTACTGCTTTTTAATTTGATAGATATATTACGAAATATTACTTCTCAACTTATTTCAATTGGATATAGGTCTGTAGGTAGAATGGCTGACCAGGTTATTGTATTGGTTTCCTATACTTTCAAGAAGGCACCGGTTGTCTTTCTTGCGTGAATAACAGCGATATTCTGGAGGAAAATGAAGTTGTGATGATTGTAAATGTCCATTTAAGGTCCAAATGATTTTCCAATATGTGTGTTTACATATCACTATTCATGCGTGTTGGAACAAATACCAACTCAAGTATAACATGGCTGCTAAACGTGAACAACGTCACGAGAAGATGTAGACATTTTTTGAGCATAGCGATGAATTTTACTACATTATTTTATAACTTCACAAGCTGATTACTATTACTTTGATCGATTACCTCAGGTGAGGCTATCATTTTGGGAAACCTTTTTTTTTAAATTTAAGACATCATATTTTATGTTTTATTATGTTTATTAAAAACTGAACTGTATATCATTGCTTATTTAAAAATGTATATATTCCTATAAATTGATTAACCATATTGCCTTGAGACGCAGTGTACGCGTTTGTTTGTGTGACCTCATATAAAATAAAAGTTTTATAACATCATATCGGATTCTAAGGAAATTGTATGATTGTTCAATAAGTCATTCCCCATAAAAGCGATACAGTAGATTTTGTCCTATAACACATATGTTCATTAAAATATGACGGTTCAACGCCTTAAGCTACATTTCATAACGCCCTACTCCCTAATGATGGATATTTGGTGTGAAAACGAAATCACGTAAAAGATCACATCAAGTTATAATCGTTGTGCGGATGGTGTCTCATTTTCGTCAAGGAAATTCCGCCTCTTTTGTGTCATTAATGCAACGATATGTCTTTAAGCATCGTTATGCAATGTCTAACTATGAGATTCCGAAACGTTCTATCTGTTTATTGTTACGGATATTTTTTTTTGCATTATTGTGTCATACAAAACTAGTACGTCAGTACTGCCACCGTAAGAAAGAGGACGCCGCCAAGTAAGCAATAAAAAAGGAATGAGAAGCAAACGGAAACGCATTCCGATTCACTAATGGTTCAGTAATGAAAGCTCGTACTGGGTACGGGATCTTTTGGAGACGCAAAAGATGGGTATGTAATTAAGTTAAACCATATGCTTTTGGTTTTATGCCTTTAACGCTTATGCATTTAACTATTAAACAATACATGTCAGATGCAGTGACCATATGCACTGAACGCGTATAGAGAACTCGAATTTATCTGAGCTAGCCAGCAAGTATCCTGTAGTTCCGATTTGATGGATGTTTCTTGAAATTTAACGTCAAATGAATCGTCAACAATTATAGAGCTTCCCTTCCTTGTTCATTTCCTCATTTGTGTAGATGAAATGGAACAAAGCCATTAATAGGGAAGCTGAATTCTGAAGGATTTTCTCTAGTGCGTTTTAAAACTGTAGTGTAGCGATTACTGTATGATGTCATTGAGAATTTCCGCAATGTTGCAAAATCATTTGTTGTGTGTGAAAAATGTTCTTTTTATTCACCCAGCAGTAACCCTGACGATGTTAGATTTGTTTGTTTAAAAATTGATAAAAGCAATTTAACATAACTTGCGCTGACGACTACAAAGCTGACACTACATGTTCTTCCCATTCCCATTCCCTGCATTAGATTTGCATGTTTATTCAAATTTTTATAGTTGTTAATTACGCTTGCCGTGCATGACAGATCTGTTCAAGCGTTGTGGTGCACTATCTTTCTATATTTAGTAGGTGCACGCTATGAACGTGTCTAATTGCAGAAGTGTTTTGAGCTGAAAACAGTAGATGATTTTTTTAAGTGCTACTAAACGAAGGCGGTCATTCTTCACGGCAGATTGACGGCTTTTCAGTATGAGTAATTTAACTCGCTGGTACACAAAACACTTGATTGTAATTGTTCCGGCAAACACTTACCAAATCAGTGGCCACGTGCTAGAAGAAAAAAGGCATTCACCTTTGTATTATGCGTGTAAACAGAACGTCCGGTTTTGGCAAAAAGCAGACGGCAATGAAGCACGGAGAAGAAAAAATATCCCCATGACGAACGAACTTGAAAACGTTTCACAAAGATTCAATGCAAACCGTACGACTAAGATGGACCGACACGAGTCCACAGGAAGTGAAATGGCTAAGCTCAGGCCGTCGAGCGAATCTTTAAAGCGCCACAGCCGAGTCATGCATTCATCCAGCTGCCGTGGGTGTGAAACCACATTTGGCATCGGTGACCTTAACCTACATACGGATGTCTTTGCAGACGGCGAGCACAATAACAAAACAGGTTATAGCGAATACTTCATGAATTCTGACACTGGCATCATACAGCATTGCTCTTGTCGGGGGATTTGTTAGGTATTTTGCGTGAAAAATCATTTATATTAATAAGTATGATTCGAAAAAGTGAAATTTGAAACAATTTCATATAATTGACCCTAACAGCATGGAAGTTGAAATACAGTGCTAACCAGAACTACACGGATACCTGTTTTTTTTTCAGAGTAAAAGAAGAAATAGACGAGTTATCAGAAATTTATGTTCTTGTAAATTGTACATAATTCAATTGTAAATAATATGTCACTCTTTTTGAGAGAAATAATTTATGTTTAATTTGATTTCAGGACAATACGGCTAAGTGTCCGTCATAATGGAGTAAATAAAAATAATTTGATTTCATTTAAAATTTAATTTTACACATACTTTTACAACTTTCCTTGGCACATACAAAATTCCTCCATATACCATAATTATAAGGGAAACATTTTTCTCCGCTATTGTAATGGCTTAACAATTCTTTTAAAAATACAAGCAGTTAAAGACTACCATTGTTAACGTTATTATATTTTTGAAGAATTGTATTAATCGGTATTTGTTTCCTGTCATTTAGAATTTACGGGCAAGATACGACTTTTTTCTTATTTTGATTTTATTATTTTTAATTTTATTCTGATTGAGGTTTTTTTAGATGATTTTTTAATTTTTCTAACCTTTCAAAAGACGTATTTGTATTAAAAAACGACACCCACAAGTAGTGCACGGAATTGATGAGTGGGGCGAAAAGTGATCTGCGTAAAAATCAATATCGGACATACTTAGTTTCACAAGGGTTGAGAAATTCGAAAACCTAATGTGAAAATATTAGACAGTGCATTTTTCAGAAAGATAAAATGTTACAGAATGTTTAAAAACATAGCAAAATTGATCCCACTTCTAGGCATTGCTCGCAAAAAACAGCTACAGAAACGCTCGCAAACAGTACGGGACATATGCAAATATTATTAATTCTGCATTAATAGTTATTAATTTATTATTCAGCTAACTCTGCCAGTGCTTATATTATTCTAAAAAAAAACAAGTGTTAGTATAGTTCTGTTTAGCACTGTTTATTAATAATTAGGCATCACTATGGCTTATTAAAAAGAATATATTAGTTTTTTTTTAATTTAGTAGTAATACTAAGCTTCCTTGAATCTTCATTATATTAGTCATTAAATAAATCACATTATTTTATTATTTGTAACACTGTTCAATATGTTTTTTATTCATCAATTTCATCAAGAACAATCTTTATTGAAAGATCCAGTTATTTCACTCTTTGTACGTTCTTATAACATTGCAATGTGCATTGGGAGGTATATTTAGTTATGTAATTAGCATAATATCGTGATTAACTACAAAGTAATATAATTTGAGCAATGATATATTTGAAGAAAAAAAACAACCCACTTGGCAAGGTGTCCAGTCGGTATCTTTATAGTGTGGTTATGTAACATCCTGCTACTGAAAACCCATGCTTTGTTTGCTGGGAATTTTCACAGGGAGGACGGACAAAGCCGGCGAAAAGCCAACTGTCTTTAAATGCACCGGCTGCACAAGTTGACGGCCATTGATTGGCTGCTGGACGTTGTCTTTTTGTTTGCTTTGATTCTGTGTGTGCGTGTTTGCCTGGGATGGCATTCGTGGCCACCGTGTGACAGTTTCCTTTCTCTCGCAAGTGACCAGCGTGACAGCGTGATGCGTTTCGATGGAATCTTTTGTTTCGTCCGCACCTGGAACGCAGTGGAGATGGCGGAGTTTCACAAATTTACATGAACTTGTACCGAAAGAGTGCGTGAAGTTGATGGCCGGTGAAGTTGGGAGCCATCGTGCAAAACCTAGACAATGAAGCGCTTCACAAACCATGCCAGATGAATGGCATCACGAGCGCGGGTAGTAGTATCTGTGCCTGTATGCGATGAATGGGTTTTTTGGTATAAGAATTGTAAACTTTTAAAATCGGTAGTTTAGTAGAGCGTCAGCAACGATCGCCAGCGGAACGTTCACTCAATACTCGTGCATATACTACCAGCATGGGAATTAAGGTGAAGCAAACATAGCTGCAACGTTTCTACTAGGGTTCAGTTACATTACGTTGAAATAAGTAAATTGTCTGAAACAATTCCAGCAGTGAAATGGAATTTTGGAGTGATGTGCAAAACTGAAGTGGACTTTGGCTAAAGCATTCAAAATAGTTTAAATGGAATTGTTTACTGTGTACAGTGCATTGTGATTGATATAATTTATTATTTAACAACCCCTTATGCGTGTTTCAAAAACAGTGTTAAAGTACTTGTTTAAAACATGTGTGATGGTTGTTTAGTGGTAGCAAACTGTCGAAGTGCACGAAAAAATTATTTTAGAACCTTCTGATATAAATTTATTCTTGTGACACTTAGAATGAATAATGGACAATTGAGAGGGAAAGTGCAAAATAAACGTTTGATTACAAAATCTGTTAGGCAAAAGATTACTTACAAATAATTCTTAGTTTTCAAACGACTGGTTGGAATGAATGGATGGAAAATCAAAAGAAATTTGAACTTAAAACACGCACAAACAAACAAATTGATCCAATTTGCTGGTTGTGGATATAGGAAACTGTTTAAACAAAATTTTGTTTGTTCAAATCTGCACCCTTACCCAGAATGTGTTAAATGCAAAGTCCGAACCATAAAATTGATTCGATGCGGTCGGCAAATTTTCCTTTTTTGAAGCTTACCTAAAGCTTGCAACGGAAAAACTTTAATTCGCTTCCGGCATTTTGTTTCAGCTAGAATCAACTCCATGGCAATGTTTGTGATGAATTTTTATGTTGAGTAATAGAAGGGGAGCTTATCGTAGCTAAAAACTTCAAATAATTGGTAATATGTTGAACATGATTTTATGTTATGTACGAACAAAGAAAAAGAAGTGGAACCCTTGTTTACATGCCGTTTCTGCACATTGGATGATGTTGTATGAGCTTTCAATTTAAGACGAATTTTAATTGTTGATTGGTCCTCGGTTTGTCCCGCGGATATTTCAACATTTCAACAAACTTTTCGTTGATGTGGGTGAAGGAACGGCAAACTTCAAAATAACAAACAACCGGTAGTTGTTTTATTCGCGGATCAAATACCTTGCAGAGGGTGGCTCAATTATAAGTTAAGAGTTTTGGAGATTAAACATCTTTTTGTAACATAACATGGTCGCTGTATTTTATAACAAGGGCAAGCGTAAGACGATTATACTTTTAGTAAAGATATAAATATTAACTTTATAAAGTTTTATCTTCAGCAGCTATTGCAAGTCACTGTAGAATTATACAAATTGCCATATATTTTTTGATTGTTCATTTGGGTTTTGAATATTTAATAGCATTTTGACAGTTTCTCCCAATTTTCCCTATCTTTAAATGTATACTACCGTGATCACTGCATAATAAAGTTTATGTTTGTTCTCTAGTTTGCTTAAGAAACGATTATAGCATAGATTTCTTCACGACGGATTTCTATCGATAACATTTGATACAACAGTTCAGTGAAGTTGGTTAAACTTCCTCCAAAGATGGAAACAAGTGAGTATAGTGTAGCAATATCGTCAACCGTCTCGTAAAATCATCGAACGGATGTAAATACGTGGAAGAAAAGAGGTGCGTTTGTGCTAAAATGTTTATTTTGTTAATCTTTTTAATGTATAGATTATTTACGGTTGATGGTGATATGCACCATACTATTCACGGCATCTGCCCAAGAGCGATGGTCTTGGTCAGGTAGTGAAGATAGCGAACGAAACAATGATGTGAAAGGCAATGCGGATCGATTCAATGTGCGCAGTGATGTGTTGGAGTTTCAGGGCGTGGGACCTAAAGCAACAGCATCGAATGGCAAAAGAAACTCATTTGCAGAAAGGTAAGTATGACATCCACAGTCATTTGTCTAGTGAAGAAGTTTCGAATGTACAGTTTGGCAGTCGCAGGTGGTTTTTTTCACATATCACATGTAATTCTTCTTCGAAAATGATCCAACTAATACATATGTTTATGAAATTTGGTCACTTATTGTACTGTAGCTGCTTTTGATCCTTATTACTAGCTCATAAAGGAAGTCAAACATTGTAAATAACATTTCACTGTTAAAAATTGTTAAATACACTAAGCTTGTGCTTTGATATAAATTTGGTAGCTTATTATCAGAGTATCCAATAGTTAGTAACTGACATTTATTCACACTTCAGTACTGATGAAGTGCAGAGAGTTATGAGTCCCTCTTACCTGATTAATATCTAATCTCTTCCATTTCTCTTGTACTTCTTCCAAGATCTGTGAATCGGATTGAATTTTCCCGGTGTTTAAGAAGGACAATAGCGGCAATGTAGCGGGTTATAGCGATTTTTTGAATCCACTATGCGTCTTTCCTTTATGTTTGAGGTTCGTCCCTACATTAGTCCTCAACAGGTCGATGCGGTCTACACTGACTCCAAAGCTGCTTTTTACTTATCCTGTGTATCTCATCCATCATCTTTTAGCCAACCTTCATCTTTTAGCCAAGCTCGGTTTCTCCCATAACCTAATTTTGTGGCTCCAATCTTTTTTGTGCAATCGGAAATATAGTGTCAAAATTGATGACTGTTTTTCCGATGTTTTCTCCTCTTCTTTCTGTGTCCCTCAGCGGAGTATTTTAAGCTCTCTTCTTTTTCTTCTTATGTGTCCTCACCTCCTTTATGCCGATGATATGGAAATATTTTGTGTCTATTTTCTCCTTCTTATATTGCTATTCCCTTCAGAACTTTGTAAATGTGTTTTCATCTTGGTGCTCCTCTAACTTCATCTTTCTTTACACTGAAAAGTGTTCTGTTATGTCCATCTCTTACTCTCTATTTCCTTAACTTGTTTGTGCCAATTCATGTGACTTTAGTTCGTGATCTTGCGATCAATGTTGATTCTATGCTTTCATTTAACCGCACATCAATGAGATGTGTGGGAAAGCAATGAGATCTTTGGGATGGTCTTTCCTTGAATAATCTTGTGCCTCTTGGACCTCGAGGTACTCAACTTGGGTGAATCCCATAGAGATGTTTTACTCGAATCGTCATCAGGTGTGTTTTACTCAGTCCGTTGTTAACTACTGGGCTTCGAATCTTTTGAATGTCGACATTCAGGCTCTATTTGTTGCGATTCTCATACTAGGTTAGATAGATGTTCCTGACAGAAGGCTCTAGAACATTTCTACCCTCTCTCCCGCTCGCTACGCTCCTGTGATCCTTTGATTGTTCCAATGCGCCGTACTAGATACTGTCGTAATGATTCGATGCTTGCTTCCGAAAGTTCAATAGATTCTTCCCTCACTTTGGTTTTAATTCATCCCTTGTTTCATTCCGGTTTCAAATTACCTCCTCTTCTCATCTTATTTCCTATTCATTTTTATTTTCTTCCGTTATGATTTGTTTATTGATATTTTATATTTAGAATTCATTCTTTATTTTCCTCCTTTTCTTCCTCTCGAACTTTGTAATTAGTTATAAAGTTACAATTTTAAATTTAGCATTGTTTAGGGGGTCCTTAAGTACAAATAAAATTAAAAAAAAATTATTCGTAATTTGCAAACAAATCGAATTTGAAATCTCTGCTATGTTGGTTTATCCGTATGTTGGTTCCATATAATCGTGATGCAGATTTTAGTGTTTTTGTTCAACTTTCAAATATCGAGCTGTTGCAATACAATCCCATGGCTATTGCATACACGTTTTATTAAAAATATATTGAATACACAAATATATTTAGTCCAACTCTTAAAAAGTTTACTAGGCCTCCTCGTTAAACTAATTAAGTACAAGAGTATAACAAGTTTTGGAAATAATGCTCTCATTATTTGAGCGTGAACTAACCTTGAGTAATCCAAAAATTGTTCTATTCTAGTAAAACAATTTGGAGGCATCACATGACGAATGGCACATGAAAAAGTTACATCCAAAATTTAGAATGTACTTGTAACGATGTCTTGCAAGTGTACTGCGAAGATGCTTTCTTGCTTGTTTAGTGACTTCGCACAATATCATAAAAAATTCTGCATTTTTTGTTTAACACATTTTCGTAAAACAATAAGATGGTCTAAAACCTTGTGTAAACATCAATAAATCCTATTGTAATAAATAAAAATAGCGTTGTTAAGCAATTTGTTTAAAAATTCCAGACAAAGCCGATATGAAGTGAAGGAAACCACCACCAAACGACCATCATTCTCGAGACCCCAGAACGATGAATTTTCCGGCGAATTTGGAGAAGGGAATCAACCCAATGATTTCGGGTAAGGACCGAAGATTCACGCTAATAAGGTTAGAACTTCACAAAAACAAACGTTTGTTGTGTTTCTTTCTCCCCCGTCGAATGCATTTTTCAAATTACCAGATTCAATCAAAAGTTTGGCGGTGGAGGACCTATTAACGGGCAGTTTGGACCGAACCCGTACGGAATTAACCATGGCCTGCAGGGTGTAGGCGGTGGTTTCCCGTTTCACGGTGGGAACGCACTGGGCGGTGGATACTACCCCGGTCAGCAGCACTTCGGCGGTGGATACGGCGGTTTGGGCCATGGTGCCGGTGGTAGCGGTGGAATTCTCGTGGGCCCCGGGGGCCCTACCGGTATCATCGGACGTCCCTATAACCGGTTTCCGTACGGCGGGCATGGATACTATCCCGGTGGGAATGGTGGGCAGCATCCCTATGGTGGAGGTTTCGGAAATCCGGCATTCAATGGCCATCCGGGTGGATTCTTCTCGCCCGGTGGCTATCCCTCGGGAGGCTACTTTCCCCAGCCGTTCGGGCCAGGTGCGCTAGGGCCAAGACCATTCGGTTCATTCCCGGGCGGATCCCAATTTGGGCCGCAGTTCGACCAAACTCGGCAGGCCACCAAGAAGGTGGAAAAGAAATCGATCTAGAAGTGCGTCCTGGAGCACCACTTGAGCGCCGCTGGGATTGTGTTGCGGAGATTGTTTGATGAAGTTACCCGTTGTTACGTTGTGGCAAATGTTCAAAGCGTTTGTGTACTGTTTTACCTGTTAGCTTGCCTACGCCGACATTTGTTACTTACCGATTGTTGTTATGACGATGATGGAATAAAACAGAGCCCCGAAAAATGTCCACTGTATTTGATCCACGTCCTCGTTTCCATCCCAGCCGTCCTTCTTCATGGCAGTGAGTATTTCCTTTTCGAAAGACTGTAGTTGGAAAGAATGTTAATCAAAAATGGGTCATTAGGAATATTGAGCGGAAGGCATGTTTATTTAGAACAAGAATATCGTTATCCAAGGATAACCTTTTCGTTAAAAAAACTTTTTTTGGTCATGTCCCCAGCTTGGGTCATACAACTTCACTGATGTGCCGTGGGTGAATTCATTTAAATTTAATTCCTTTTATTCTACTTGATACTGAATCGAGTCAAGTGTTCCAGTATTACGAACTCAAAGTTACACGGTTTTACTCAAGATTGTGCAAGAAATGTTGTTTCGGAAACAAACCTGGAGGTGCATTACAGCTGCTGAAGTCCAATTCTGCTGATGCAAAACTGGTCTATCGTTGGTCATTTTCCAGATAGCATCCGTGAGGTTGACCCGAATAGAGCTGATTCCTTTTTTGACCTGCGAAACCGTAGAAATGAAATTGATAATTAAGTCGTAATTAAGAATAGACAGTAGTTGCCAACTTGTGTTCTCTTTTATCTTTTTGCTTATGTTTGTTTTGTTTTTCTTAGTGTGTTTTAGTTTTATATTTATTTAACCTTTTTGTACAGATTGTGTGCAACAACTTGGAGAATGTTTCTGATATGTTATGAGAATTTAGACTATCTATTTTCTTAATATTTATCCATTCTTTTATTTTTTCTCTTATGTTTGTTTGGTCTTTCTGTTTTAGTGTGGATTAGTTTTATATTTATTTAACCTTTTTGGTACATATAGTGTGCAACAATTTAGAGATTTTTTCTAATTTGTTTTGGGAATTTAGCTTCTTACTATTGCTCCACTCTTTCATCATTTTCTTTAAGTTTGTTCCGTCTTTCTTAGTGTGTATTAATTTATATTTATTTAACCTCTTTATACATATTGTGTGTAACAACTTGGAGAATGTTTCAGATATGTTATGGGAATTTGGACAATCTGTCTTCTTACTATTTATCTTTTATTTATCTACGAAATGTTAACGAAAGGAAGGGGAACTATGATATAACTATCGTGAGTTTTTGGAACTTTGCACAACGCTTCCATTGAAGCCGAGGACCGACAGTCCAAGACGTGACCGAATGTGTCATGAGAAATCTATTGTACTTTTTACTTTTTGGGAAGGTGCATTACATCACGGTAGTGTTGTTGTTGTTTCGGCCAAGTTATTTCACAGTGTTGCAGGAAGGCACGCCGCTAACTTTTGCTCTATGGTCGTTGAATATAAACGAAACTGTATTATAAAAGCATGCTCTATGGGAATGTTTGAAGTTTTTTGTGTTGAACTTTTGGATCGATAAACAGCTTGAGTAGTTTAGAGACAAGCAAGTGTCCTTAAAGTATCAATATCTATTAATTAATAAGCCTTGTCCCTACGAGCGAAATCGTCATGCTTTCTCGCTTTGGCAGGTTTACTTGTTAGTTAGCCAGAACTACCACGCATGACGATATTGCTCGTTGGGATAATCTGAGAAAAAAGTGGTTTCAGGAAGAGTGAAGGCGAACATTGATTCGACAAGAATTCTGCAAATCCAAAATCGATAAAGTGATACTGTACATTGTACTATACGAAGCCAACTACAAACGACAGAGCTGTTGAATATTCGTATGCATTTCATCAGAAACTGAAAAGAATGGAATTCTTTTCCGTTTTATAATTCGACAGTACTATAGATTAATAAATCGCTAGCTCTGTCATCCTTGGTTTCGCGAATTATATCGACTTCGTAGAACGTTTTCCCTGTGTACAAAACCTTAACGAGAACCAGACCAGAGCCTGTCAACAAAATGAAATTAATCGTGAGCAAAACAAGAGCATGCCTGGTGGGAAATACACTTCCGCGTTTAAGTGAAAGATTAAACGAACGAAAGAATCTGTTTTCTTTGCAAAAAATAATAAGAAAACATAATTTGCCAACAAGCTTTAACACTGTGCCCAATGGTGGCCAACAGGGTGTTAGTAGGGGTCTCCTTACCGGTTAGAATTGAGAAATATAGTCTATGCGAGACGTATGTGTATCATATTTGCATGTTTGTAATATCACATTTACCAGATATGACTCATATTGATGCAGTTATTTGACAAAATACTTATAAACTGCGCCAAGCACACAACCAACTACGACTGTGATGCAATTTATTTCAACATTTCGTGTTATTTACCAGCTTCAACCACGTCCCAGATTGTTACACATGTTAGTACATTCCTATTATGTATACGAAACGAAGATAGTAATTAGGGTAATAGTAAGAATACAGATTCACAAAGTAATTATAATAACAGCCTAAGTAATGGATTGACAGGAATGGTTGGTAGGAGAAGGATCTACTCACGTTTCGTTCATTTTCCGCCTCCAAATGTTCAAACGTAAAGGCACCCAGAAAACAGTACGCCACTACCGTTGCCACGAGAGTTACGTGCGAAAAAATACATGTAAACACCTTCCACATACAACACACGAAAGACATGCATTTGCTTCGTTGCTTTTTCTCCGGTTCACCATACGATATGGACATTTGAGGTTGCAGCTGTTGCATTGGTGGAGGTGCCGAGCGTCTAGAGGACATGTTGGCTGAATTGTTTTTATTTCTAGGTCTTAACACGAATGTTTACACTTGAACCGTTTGAGATACTGGAATACCCTAGATACGAAAGAAAATGGCAAATAAAACGGTCAACGGAATGGATAATTTAATTTTCGGTTTAAATTTAGGTTTCACAGAATATCTCTAAATTGTTCACTTAATTTATCACCATACTACTTCAGTGGGTCTATGCTGTATGTGTCATTAAACGTTGCAAGCTTGTCATGCAGCATTTCATATGTTGATGTGTTGGAGCTGTTTCGGGTTATTAAACATTCACTTCAAAACAGAGTCACAATATATGACATCCAAGGTTTGACACACTTTTTTAATTACAAAAAACAAATACTTATTTTTGGACGAAGATGAAACAACGTTGTTCTTGCGCTTGGAAGTTGGTAAGGTAACTTTATAAATCACAACACTACGTACACTAAATAGATGCGTCGTATTGCAGAAAATGACAAGAACAATTTGTTAATGTAACTCACTATTTCTAACCCCCACTTGTGTAAACTACTTAGTGCAAGCAATCACTTCTGACGCATGTTTCCAACACACTGACAGAATTGCAATACCGGCAAAACTGATACGCTCTTCCAGCTCACATTCTCTCACGAAAAGTCACACAGACGTTGGCTCACCTTACGCACATTGTGCAAAGTATTTGAGGTTAGACAAATCACGCACCACACGTTTTTGGTTTGCTCAGCGGAGGAATTACGATCACAGCAGTTTGATTTGTGTGTCAAACTTACCATAAGATTTCCCTAAATCAACCCTACACTACAAACTAAGGTGCGAAACTGCTTAAAGGTATTATGACACAGTAGGGGTTCACACCGATCCACTCTAATAGCAAACAGTACACTGAACGCACGAATTATACAGCTCGTGTTGTTAAAATATTCCTAGCTGACGCGTACGATCGTTATAACACATTCCGGCACATATATATGCTCATAAGCACCGATGGACATGTGTGGCGTCGCGGCAGTGAGTTTTCCTGAGCATCGAACATATTCGATTTGCTTTTTCTAGCTGTCGGACCGAATATAGGATGATCTGTGCTGTGCAGCAGGTTTAGTGAGATCGGGACAGACACTGGGGGAGGAGTTTTAAGTATTGGTGTGGAATATGAGTATGAAATTCACAGATGCGAGAAAACTCCCAACGCAGCTGTTTCCAACTGCTCTCTTGAGAGTTTTCCACTGACCCAGTCGCGTGTGTTTTAATGACCGAAAATATCAACACGATTCGAACGATTGTCGACGTAGGGTTGTTCGTAGGGTGCATTGGATCATGTCATGGGGTACAGAAAAATTGAACGTTTGTAGCATTTAAATTGAAACGATCAGGTAAATCAAAAGCGTTTGGGCACTAACTGAGCATGTAACATGATGAAACGTAACATGCGTCTATTACTTGTGGCCTTATGACTAGGCACATTATCCTCGGAGGATTTTGGTATATTTAATATGACATCGTTGCGTTCTAATAGGCGAATGTCAAGCAATAGGCCCAAAGCTTCTATAAAATGCATAAAAAAAAATACAATTCGTTGCGTTCTGGAAGCTCAGATAACAATGCTTCCATTTAATTGAACTTGTTTTACCAACAACGATAGACTGTTCGGATCAACATTACTAGCATCGACAGTCAACAATACTGAAATCGCCTTATTATTTCAAAATCTCGATCAATTGTTGAGCGACCGAACACGAGATTCTTTGCATCATACAAAACATCCCTTCTCATGTGGTAAGAGATGATGACTAAACCAAGTGTACTGTACAACACGTGCACGAAAATACCTCCGTAAGTTTGGTTTACGATTTCCTGGAATACAGTTTACACTTCCCTCCTTCTGTTCTTCCGTTTGAGAATCAATCACTGTGATTATGGATAGAGCTCTCATTCTTCGAAAAATGTCAGTGAATTATGCTCATTACATCATTACACAAATGAAGGTCGCAGCGTAGCACCTTGTGTTACCTAAACAATATCCAGCAGAGATATGCTAAAATGGGCAAATAGAGTATTACTACAAACATGGCAGCAAGAATGGAGTCTAAATTATAAAGCCTTATTAAGATATAATTATGTTTATTTAAATCTAACTTATCACTACATTTAATCTAACTAATCCTAACCTAACAAAAACTAACCTAACCGTGTTGAATAGCGTAAATGATCCGTATAGCGCGAGAGCTGAGAGGCGAAAGAGAAAGGGTCGAGCTCGGCTGTTGTGTCGAGCTCGGTGCTTGTTGTTGCAGCCGTGTTGCCAAACTGAATTGTAACGATTATTATAGCAAGCATGTTTATAACTATATATAAAACCATCAGTAAACCATCAGAATATCGATTTTCACAAAAATCAGGATCAAGTCGTCTTATCGAGGCTTCGTATAGGCCATGCACATTTAACACACAGCCATATATTGGCAATAACAGATCCACCAAAATGCAACTACTGCAGTGATTGTGAAACGGTTCGGCATCTTCTAGCTGACTGCATAGGGTTATTATATATTCTATCAAACAGTAAAAAATAAAGGACCTTAAATGTTTTTTTTCCTAAAACAAACCGGTATTTACGTATAAATCTAAAAATACACTAAATGTATTAAAATCAAATCAAAACTAACCAAAAATCTGAGAGGAAAATTTTGAATTACTAATTGTACCAAAATGACATGTGTCGGAATATAATACCAAAACTAAATGTGAAGACATAGCATTTTCCCTGGTTATCCATCCCGATCCGAAAGATTCAGAAGTATTGTCATCTGATTTCAAGGAGAACACCTGATGTTGCGATGCGCGATAACGCATCTGCTATCCAATGTCGCATAAGATGATGATTGTTGGGCGCGGAGAGTAGTTCTCGACGTTATCACTTTTTACTAACAGAGCTTAACATACACCCGGGATAAGGTGCCCTTATACGGGTTGGAGAAGGAAATGCCTTCAATGCAATGAGAGTTTTATTATAGATTAAGGTTTAGGTTTAAGTTTAAAATAGAAAGCTATACAGCCGTTCCTCATGGAAAAACAAGCAGAGTATAACAGAAATAGTTATACTAGGAACAGTATGACAAGTATTTTTATTGATGCCTTGTGATTGGAATCTTGGTATCATCTATTCTATGTAAGAGAAAAGAGTCAAGTTAATCTTCAGCAAATAGAGGAGTATTGCGGTGTTAAATACTGCCCACAAGATATTCTCCCTAATACTACAAGATCGCATTGTCCCACTCGTGGAGAAGATAGTTGGAAACTACCAGAGCGGATTCCGAAACGGAAAATCAACTACTGACCAGATTTTCACCATGCGGCAGACTTTGGAAAACATGTCGGAGCAGCAGCTGTACTCCTTCCACCTTTTCATAGATTTCAAGGCTGCTTCTGAAAGCATAGTCAGGGCAAAACTTTAAGACGCAATGAGCTCTTTTGGAATCCCGGCCAAGTTTAGCAGACTTCTATTTATTATCGTATTAAGACACTCGCATATCTGTTACTTATTACCAAAACCACTATTTATTACCACTAAGTTTTAATAATCACTTTAGGCGAGAGAGTACTACCTTTCGCTAGGTTGGTCAGTCGGCCGCCCGATCGTGTCTCGTCTCGTCGTAGGGACATCCTTCGGTGACAGCATCCGCTGTCACACGAGGAGTCTCCGATGAACAATTTGTCTGTCCACAACACTAAGAATGCCAATGACCAACGTCACATGCCAAGTGATGGTGGATGGAAAAATTTCAGAGTCCTTTAGTACCACCAAGGATCTGCGTCAAGAGACTGGGCAAGCTTGTCTACTCTTCAACCTAGCGCTAGAGGGTTCAGTACAAGACTCGGAGATGGAAACTTCGAGGACTATCTTCTATATGTCAATCCAGGGCTTACCATACGCTGACGATATAAACAACATTGATTTACAGCTCTTCTTTGCAGAAGATGAATACCAGAGGATCGAGCAGACGTCGGAAACCTCGTGTTGCAGATTAACATAGCAAAGTCCAAAATGATGGTGGCACCAGCAGCATGTCTGATGATCGGTTAATCAGATCGCAATGGCGCAATGGTCCGTATACGTCTCTGGACGATGCAATAATTCACATATCTTTGAATATGAACTGAAGAGCATATCGACGCTGTACAGTCTGTTTCCAAGTTACACGGATACGAATTTCTCAATATCACTTTTCAAATATCCTCAACAACTCACAAATATTTGCAATATATAAGTTGTTTGAAATACCTACATGTTTGAATTTGCCAAGGGGATTGTACGCTCCTCTAACTCTTTACCGGCAGAAGAGCACACTCTTGTAAATGTAAATTTCGATTTTTTAGAATGTGTATAAAGTATACGATTGGTTAGACACTAAGGCTGATCTATTATCACCATTCGTATACTTGTAAGCACTCTGTCTGTATAGCTCTATCTATCGTTCTCTAATGAATAGTTGTACGACATTATACGATTCGATATTATCCTGCTTCACTCAATGGTTTCCCTATCTACGACTTCACTTACACATAGCTTGCGTAGTGTCATTTCATTGGCAAACTAAAATAGTCTATAGTCATTGTAATTCTCATAAATATGATTAAACCAATAGTAATGGTACTTACAACCCGATTAGTGTAATGGAGCGTGACAATGCGCTTATAAATATGAATTGAATTGGTAAGAATTTTTCTACTTCCGTATCATTTAGTAGACCGTTACATGTGGAAAGTGCAACATGGGTTCATTTGTCCTGAAAATAGTTCAATACTGCGCTTTACCGCACATACCGATCGAGATATCTTACCGTGACAGCAAATATCGATTCACCCAAACTGTAGCACGATTCGCAGTGACATTCATTGCTGCTGTTCTCGTGTTTCTATCAGGAGCACCACCGTTACTGGTATTAATCTACGATCTCGATACTTTGGACCTCACCAAATGGATATCACTGTTGGAGCTGTTGCTAGAGTGGTGCTGTGCCCTTCTAGCATTTTACGTACTCTTTCATCATCGAACGCAGACAGCGAGTTTACTAAATGAAACAATCGAAATTAGTGCAAGAATCTTGTCGGCAAATGAAGCTTACACGAGCTTTATGCGAACCGTTGCCAGTCGTTGGCTAATCAGACTGGCAATAATCGTATTGTTTCATCTGCTGCTTGTCACGAGCATTTCCGATGCAATTCCCGAACAATGGTTAATCGATTCGTTGCACTCAGTGAGCTACAGATTTTCCATTTTTTGTTCATCGTTCATACTGTGCACGTTTGTTCGATCGCTGGAACTTTATATGCTCGCCGTTGACCATGTCAAGCACAGTTTGTATCGAAACTTGAGCAACAGCATGTTGAAACTGGATCAACGTCATGACTATCGCCGGATCATTCAAATGGTGCAGGACGATGTCGAGCTGAATTGTTTGGTTGTTGCAACCATCAGCCTGCAGAATGTGGTCATAGCGTTTGTGTTGTTTTATCACTTTTTTGGAACTGTTTCGGATGTTCGTATGGTTGGATTTTTCCTCAAAACAGCGTGTAATGCAATTAAATTTCAACTTACAATTTAATTTATTTGACAGAGTTATGAACTGTTCGTTGGATTGAAGGAGGTGCAAGATGCAGTTCGCTACAACCACGCGCTAGATGGAACAACATTGCTTTACAGCGGCTTGAAGCTAATGCTTCGATGTATCAATATTTATTCCATGATTTACGGATTTAACAAATTTCATCAAAGGGTAAGCTATCATTGATAGATCGCGTATTGAAATATGGCAAAAGGAAAGTGGCTGAATATTTACACTGATTATTTATAGCAAATTCGCAGCGCCTTCAGTATCTGTCAGAACATTCCATCAGCAGATCGCTCAGGGATTAGCTATGGCCGATTGGTAATGTATTATCATTTCCGTTAGATTACCATGTTGCAAAACAATTGAAATCATCTGTTTAATGTAATATTCATAAACCTTTACAGCATGATATAGTGACAATGCATATGATGCCTGATATCTCATCGATCGACATCTCTCATGCGATATCGTTGAATAATTCGCTTCTGTTTAATGTTAGTACAATATTTCGTTCAACAATCAACTAAATCTATATCTATACTTTCAACAACTAATTAGTCAAATTTATGTGTTACAGATAATGGGCTCTACGCTCGGATTTCTCGTATTACTAATGCAAATTAAACTATCAGAGGAACGGTAAATGGGTAACGTACCAAGAATTAAGAATATACAGAGTGGTATCGTAGAAGTGATAACACTTTTTTATATAATAAAATTGTTTTGTTTCTCTTCGGAATAGGTTTAAACAGCATCTATTAGTGATAAACTTGCATTTTACTTAAATTATTTCAGTTCTTTCACCCTTGCACTTGATAACGACCTGAAGGCGCTTTAAGTCGTTGCAGGTAGCATTCGCTACTTCATTCGCTTTTTTCTTCCATATCTTAATCAGCAATCTCTTGAATCCTTGCAAATTAAAATGTTTGACGTCGCCTAACTTTCCAAGCATGTATATGCTGAAGTCCAACGGGTTCCAATATGGGTTGGAGCAAAGCCCAGTTGAAAGCAAAAGCTGTCGATTCCAAAAAAGCTTCTTAGTATATGGCCTTCAAAGGGCTTTAGAGAACGATGTCTAAATAGTACTCCTTGTTCATATTTACGCCTTTGTCGATAAATAATAACGGCAACTTCCCTTTTGTTGAACCGTGCAAATGCAAGGTTTTCTCTTGTTCGGGACTTGGATTCATTGTAGTTTACTAGAAAACCGAACTGAACACTAAGTGTGTATAAATAGTAAACAAGTTAATCTGTCAAAATATACCCATGTATTTGACACACAGTCACAAAGAAAAAACAATGCAGGGGCTCTTGAATAAGTGTATCACTTCTACGATACCAATCTGTACATCCTTATTATTTAATTTCATAATTTGGATAATATTCCATAATATTTTTTGCGTAATCTATTTTATTTTTTACTTTACAAAATTAATTTGACAAGTGCTTCACAAGAATTGGGTGCTTTTCAAAAGAACCGTTCAAGAATTGCGAAAATCTGAGTCGTATCTTGGGGTTTCTGTCGGATTAATGAACACCATCGTTGCACCCATTTTCTATGTAGACGGATCGTTGATAGGATCGCAGGATAGGATTCCATTGTTCATACAATAATTAAGAACAACTCTGCTAACTAGAAAAAGTATCAAAATAATGATGGTTATGTCATCCATATTCATCACATCTTTGTGTATGCTAGGATCTCGGCTGCGATGGCACTCCAAGATTCCAGCTCCGACTCTCGGATGGACCTTCTAAATGCTAGGTAAAGTTTAAATTAATGATTCAATCCCCCTCATAGTAGTTTCTTGATGGTGACCAAAGGTCCAGAGTTAGGCGTGATTTTTATCCTGACCATTTAGTTGAACTGATGAGATGATTGTCCAGATATTCAAACTTGTTCTTTGGCGCAATCGTGCTAATATTAAATAAAAACTATATTTCATTAAATTTTCATGCACATCTATACAGTCAGTTACAGCTGGCAAGAGTGCTAAACCTATTACTGGGATAATTTTGATGCATCTCTATTAGTACATACATTTTTTTTAGTTTCACTTTGTTTCTATGGACAGTTCAAGCATAGTATGGAAAACAAGCATTTGGGTATTGAATTTAGGTGTTATGCAGATCTAGATGTATTCTGATGGAGCCGGAGTTCAATTCTCATCCGGATCATTTAGGTAGGACTGGGTATTCTATTGCGGATAAGTTCAAGTCATGGAAGTCAGACATCGTACCTCAAGACCTATTAAGGCTTTAGTGTCATAGAAGAAGGAGATATGCATTCTGCAACATTTAATAATAACATTTTAGATTTACGCAACCTTCTTGACATAAAATTTTAGATATATTCCAAGTTCGATTTGATGAATTTCCATAAACACGATGCAATTATTATTGTAAAACATTTTTTATCATGCAATGAGGAGAAAGAAATGACAATATTGGTTATTTATTGGATTGCTAAGAACTTTTCTTAACTCGTATTTATAATGAAACCATGCAGAAAATATGTTTTAGTGTAGTACATTTTAAGTATAAATTATGGTATAAACAGTGGAGGATCAAGCTTCATTGAGGCCCTGAATGGACCTACGTCGTACTTCTTTAGGCTCGATTTATTTTACTTTTTTTTCTACATAACTTGTATTAAAACGATTAAATATGAGCACGTCGAAGCAATAATCTGGAACGACAAAAATTACGATCTAACATCAGCTTAGTAATTCCAATGTTTAACACTTACTGTCATAACGAAACTCCGGTCCAAATCGAAGTATCCGTACAAATTTGTTCCATCGCGGATTCTGTTAACAATCAGACACAATGATGTAACCTGCACACAAAAAAAAACTGTAATTAGTTTATTTGCCTTCGATTATACCGCAAATACATACACATTTATCTAATTCCTTGGCGTCATACGTTTGTATTATGTTTCGCACTTTACAATGGGCGGCTGCTGCTAAACGTCCCAAGATGGATACTGTATACTCGTCTAGCTAAGATAGTATAACAATCGCTTTATTATGTTGAAGATACTCAATTCAGTACTGGAACTTACTTTTCGGTTGAAATCCGCAGCTATATCGACGAGAAACATAATCTGGCCAGCACTGGCGATGGCCGACAGCATCGGTAGCAGCGTTTGACCAAGTTGATTGATGTTCACCGAGTCGCTTGTCGTCCGGGACATTTGTCGATAGCACAGGAACAGCTTACGGAATGGAAGTTACACAGTACGGATAACAAATTCATGCATAAGGAAGACAATGTTGTAAATGTGAACATAATAAAATGAAATAGCTCAATCAGAAAACATTGAAATGAAAACATGATCGACATGCAATAAAAGTAGCGAAATTTTAAGTAATAAAAATATATGAATTCTTCAAAATAATATGTACCAAAGTATGCGAAATTACTCTCTAATATGACAGATGAAAGCACTAAAGCCAGTAGTTTAAAGCGTTTGAAAACTGAATAAAAACAAAAAGATTCCAAACTTGCGTATGACATTAAAACTAAATTAAATTAAAACAACACCGAATTAAAAAAAGCAATTCAAATTCAATTTCTATTTACAATAATTAATAGAAAATAATGTAAGAAATAAAAAACCCAGAAAGAACGTTTACCCACCATACCTGCATCGTAAAGAGCACAAAATGCATTCCAATAATACAGAGCAAGACTGGAGCATAAAACTCTACCATATCTACCATGAATTGGCCTAGTTCATCGAATTGCACAACTAGGTTGCGCAAATAACTACACTTTTTTGTTTTACCCGTCATACTGCGGTTCGTCCTGTGTATGTACTGTGCCTGCATCATATTATTTCCACGATTAACTCTTTTTCTATAATCACCGTCCGAAATGCAACGAACATAACAATTCAGGGACATATTTAAGGTGCTTAATGTGCGGGTCAATAATGAAAAATTAATGCCCATTTCGATTGACACTAGCAGGCAGACGATGGCCGGTAGCATTGACGCTGTCGATGAAATTAATTTTCCAACATGATAATCCCCACCATCACCGGCGTGTTTGGTGTGACTGAAGGGCCTGAGATTTAACCACAGGACCGCCAGGGCCATCACTTCAAACACCTGCTTGGTGGCTAGCTGTCCGTACTGCTCCCAGCAGCTACGTTGCCATTGGCCATCCCGACCGTTTTGCTGACTGTGGTAGATAGTTTTGAAATTGCGATTAAGGCTCCGAATCATCGCTCGATTATCCCAGCGGTACAGATAAATGGCGACGGTCACTAGCAGCGGCAATGCGAACCCACCGATCACTTCCATGCGGAGTGCCCGCTTGGATTTAGCACAGTTCTGCTGGTGGCAATTGGACGATGCAATTATGCCATTTGTCAACGCCATTTCATCAGACCAATGCCAATAAGTGCCAAAACCGACGCACGACAATAGCAGCACGACCATCATCGTAAAAAGCCTCCGGGCAGCGCCTTCGTTTGCAGTTGCGAAATTGGAAATCCTTCTCCATCGTGTCCGGGCGCTAGCGCTCGGGCGGCTCTGATCCTTGCAGCCACCGTTCGGTGATGAAGCTCGCTCGGCAAAAATGACCGGCTGGATGCTGAATAGAACTCGCAGCGTTAGTGCCACCAGGAAGGCGTTTGCCTTCCACCACATGTGTGCCCGTGCCATGCGCGAAGCCCGTGGTTCCCGGTACTGGAATGGTAATCTGCATGCTTGTTGCTTTAACCCTACGGGGACGGCTGTCCTGCGCTGACACCTCACTCGAGCTTTAGCGCAAGTGGTCCAATGACAAGGGGATTAGGTTGATTGTGAGAATCGAACGTTTAATTCATAATAGAGCCGTCAATCAAAACCCGTAGGTAGGCATTACCTTTCAGCTTGAGTTTGGTGGTGGTAATTAAACCAGCAGTGGACATGTTAATGGAATGCGTTCAGTATAGTACGGATATTGAGGTACGGGATTTAGCTGTTGAAATTGTGAAAATGATTAGGGTAAAGCACTTCACCGTATTATAAATGCATAATATGTTGTGTAGGTGGTTCTTTTGTGAGGAACACGGATTATTACATGCAGAAAGTGTTCTTAACTACACTCTTTTCTGTTTGTCTGTTTGTAGGGGTATGTTCTGCAAAGGAAAATTTTCGAGATTTTACTACTTTCAAGAATAAGTAAATCAATGGGAAGACTTCTTAATATGAAAAATGGAAGTTGGAATTCATGGAACGCAAATCAACA
This sequence comes from Anopheles minimus, assembly GCA_000349025.1. Classification (NCBI taxonomy): domain Eukaryota; kingdom Metazoa; phylum Arthropoda; class Insecta; order Diptera; family Culicidae; genus Anopheles; species Anopheles minimus. Next base: position 3,434,604 of record KB663655.1, read on the forward strand.
GCAATAGGGGGATATTGTGGGACATAAAATAGTTGAGGTAGTTCACTTACTTTACTAGTTAATACATTTACATATATTTACATATATTTCAATTGTTTGCCTCAAGGGCTGTACAATGACGTCATCTTAAGATTAAACAGGAGAAGGGATAGACAAGAGACGGGATCGGAAACAGGCGGATCGGCGAAACAATAATTATTCATTGACAAATTGAGTCCTCAATCTTTAACAGAAAGGCATACCGTTTTCTTATTTTAATTTCTCTCTCTTCTTCTTTTTCGCGATTATTGGTAGAATTCGTTAAATCCTGATGACACGGCTTAATATCATCGATATGTTTCCCTCAAAATCATACCATGATGCATACCTTGCATGCATAGCTTGCAACCGATCTCCAGTACTTTCTCCATCACTTGTTCCAACCAAGGCACTGAAGTTTTCCAAACGA
>KB663655.1:3436521-3449501 GCA_000349025.1 Anopheles minimus
ATTCATCTTGAGCCTCAATCTTTGCAACCTCTAATTATTATAATTCGGATTCATCTTTCGAGATGGATATGTAAACAATAACATAATAGCACAGTTATACATCTATCTTACTTTTACATCGGAGCACTAAATTTCCATCCGGTCCTATTGTTGGCGCTATAGAATATTATCAAAAATATATAATAGATTGGATTTAAAAAAATCGACGAAACATGTAAAATGGCATAAATAATCCCTTTTATTTCAACACTAGTCAGTAACAATCAAATCAAAATTTTACACAAAAAATTCTCCATATTCGAACGAAGTAAAATGGTCAACGTTAAAACACACTTTTATCCCCCCTACCGAAAGGGGCTACTTATTTGGCCGATACGCCAAAAGATTCGACTCGTCCGTTTTATCACGCGTAGCTTTATATGCTTCACGTTCCTGGTCGGGGTACTTGGTGGGTAAGTTGGGAGAGTGAAGGTTGGCTTTGGCAGGATAACGAATTCCGGCTATTTCTACCTCGTAATCTCCACTCAGCACGTAGTCATTCGTTACTGGAAGCGCTCGTCCGCTAGGGTGTAAGTTTTTGACGAACCCAAGGCAGATCTGTGATGGAGCCAAATGAAACAATGTGATAAAGTAAAGTATTTTCCATAATTATATCGCTGTACCATGTACCTGTTTTTTGAACGTAAATCCATAGGCCGTGGTGGTAGTTTGCCCACAGTACAACCCATCGCGATATATCGGCTCACCACCCCAGCTCCAAAGATCGAGATCCGGATCATGATCGTTGATCAGCAACTGTATGTACATCCGTTCCACGCCTTTATCTCTTTGCTGCAACAGTGCTTCTTTTCCGATAAAATCTACCTTTTTCTGTAAAGATACACGAAGGCAACAAAATGTTTGTAAAATGTAGCTGTTTACAAATGCTCAATACTAATGAACTTACATCGAACTTCACACGCCACATTCGACCACATTCTAAGGGAGTAGTGAATGTGTCCAAATCTTGACCCCAAAATGCAAAAAACTTTTCTACGCGTAGCGTTCTCATTGCGTAATAGCCACAGTGCCGTATACCATATTTTTGACCTGCTTCCATTAGTTTCGTGTACACGTGTAACGCAAATTCGTTGGGTATGTACAGGACGTATCCGAGCTCTCCGGTATGCGTAAGGTTTAACGCTCTAATGCCATTGGCAAGACCAACGTCCAATTCCTATTAATAGTAAAGGATGGACATTATCGAATGTAGAGAACCGTTGTGAATACTTCAAATAACTAACCTTACAAGTGAAAAACGGAAAACTTTTGGGCGACAGATCCGTATCCGTAAGCTCAGAAAGCATGATGCGTGTGAAAGGTCCCATGATACATATGGCGGTATACATTGACGTAACATCTGACACACTGACTCGTCCACCGGGAGGCAGATGCCGTTCAATCCATGCTTTGCATCGGGCCTGTTGTACCGTTGGCGCAATCATCATGTAACTGAATGGGGGAGAACATCATATTTAAATTTAAACGGTGTGTGCAAATGATAATCAACAGATCATCACTCGAATTCGACGATTTTGAACAGTAATATACAAATAAATTTCGCGCTTCGTTAATCCAATCAATTTTGTAACACTTTAACCGTACCAATTCAAGCGCGAAGAACTATTTCTGTTACAGTAAACTTGTAAATTACTTACTGGTTCTCCGATAATCGTGCTAATGAGCAATCGTTCTCATAGCCCCCATGACGATTGTGCATGCCGGTGTGAATAATAGATCCCACCGGTTGATCCACATCGTTCGAACATAGATACTGCAACAAATCGACCACCTCATTGCCTTTGGACCATAGATCAATCTTCGTGAACGTGCTGTAATCACTCATGCCAATCCTTTCACGGCAATTTTCATACTCGCTCTGTACATGGTCGAACCAATGTGGCTTACCAAAACCGTTGGTCGTGGCAATACGGAACTTCGGGCTGCCTCTTTCATCAGCAGCATTTTTCTTATCAAACCACGCGGGTCGTTCGTAACCCATCACCTGACTGAAGACGGCTCCGGCTTCTTTGAGGGCGGGAAAAATTGGCGACATTCGCAAATTGCGCCCGGTGCGGAATTCATGGAACGGATAGTTGAGATCGTAATGCAAACCGGGCACCTCGCGTACACGATCCCGCAGGAACTTTCGATTGTTGTGCAAGCCCAAAAATCGGGAAATGTCTAGCTCGTGTAGGTCTACCGTTGAATAGCCTAAAATTAAGCAAAAGAAATGTATTTAATTAGTGACATCAGCGAAAATATTACTTTATCATAAATTGGAACAAAGAATGATAGTCTTATTAGTCTCCTACTATTCCTGTTATTGGTTAACGATTGTACCTCCATTTTACCCTCTCGAGGGTGGTCTGCTGTATGCCGTCGACCTTAACATGTTCCTTCCTGTGACTTCCTCTACCGTTTGCTTTACCATTCAAACTTTCCTTAACTCATTATCCGCTTGATGTTCTGACAATGACCTTGACATTTCCGTAGATAAGTGTTGTGTAATTTCGTTCTCTAGCGATTCGTTCTAGCTACTGTGGCTTGTTATACGTCGTGTATCGTCGGTGAAGGGTCTAGGCGTGAGTTCGTCTTCAACACGCATACAGATCATGTTATCAACAAGGCTAATAAACAGTTGGGACTGATTATTGCTTAATCATTACGGTAATAATCATTATTGCGGTTGTTTGGTCTCCCCCAGGCTCAACCGCGATGGCCAGGCTGGAGAGTGTTTATCGTAATTTCATTCGGTCGTTTTCTTTTGTTTTCTTTCCGCTGTCGCCTCCTTGAGTTACTCTCCCCATCGAAGTTTGACATTCCCACAACTGAGCAAGCTTAATCGCAGACCTCCTGTTAGATGATCTTGATGTCCCATTTCTTCTATCCGCCATCTCTCTTTATCCCCTTCTCGTCACCTCCGTGAAGAGAAAGAAGCTTTTTTGCCAAGTTGCTACACAAACTGTACTTATAACTAAGCCAAAAATGAAAACAGGAAATTAACACAAAACTAAACCTACAACCCTACCTCCAGCACCGAGAATAAGAAATAAATAGTTGATACGAGCTTTAGAGTGGAACGGAGATGATGGAGGAGATAGGTGAAAGTCGAACAGATTGCAAGAGGAGTTCAACCGCCGGATAGCACGCAACTAGGATTTCTGTTACCAACAGGTGTGCGGGAATAGTTATTTGTAAAAGAGGATGTATGCGTAAAACGTGTACGAGAGGGAATATATAAGGAGATTGCAGACAGTAGATCGGGGGCTTTGGTGTAGCCTAAGAGAAAGCTAGTTATAAAGAAACATACAGCGATCGGGGGGCGAGCTTCCACAGTTTCCAGGCCCAACATCCATCTCGTTCTGTTCTCTGATTTTGATAAAGTAATAAGCAAGACTTATGGCACCCTGTGCTTGTGTTGTTTTGTGCTCTCTTGTGTTGTTTTGTTGAGGGCTCTGTATTGTAGTCTAGTTAGACCGATACTCGAGTACGCGAGCATAGTGTGGTCTTCTTCCTCCTCCTATTCCATCCATAAATTCGAAAGTGTGCAAAAGAGGCTTTTACGCGTTTTGCATTCCGTAGAATCTTTAGTAATAATCTCCAGCTCCCACCTTATCCAATCCGTTGTTAGTTTTTTAACCTTGCGTCGCTCGGAAATAGACGAATCCACGATAAAATATCTTTTATCCCAGCCCTTCTCCATAATGAATCTGATGCCCCAAGTATTCTGTCTTCCCTGAACCTTTTTTTCCCATTCAGCTAACTACGCTCCAGTACCCTTGTTGCTATCACTAGGCATCGCATTCCCTCCCGTACGATTCCTTTTCGATTGAAATTGCGATCCTTTTCCTATCCTTATACACTTTATATTTTTTTTTCGCCTATTTTGAAACTTCTCCTTCCGCATGCTTTCCTCTCAGTCTATAAGTTCTCTTAGCATGTTAGAATTTTTTTTTGCCAAACCATCACGAGGCGGACAAAATAAAATAATGAATACGAATATGACAGCACGACACTTCTTCTCCTTTGGCGTAACGACCTACTCGGTCATGCCTGCAATTTCTGGCTTACTAGACTTATTTATATCACGTAGTTGGATAGTCAGTCCTCGCTACGGGGGAACGGTCCGGATGGGATTTGAACCCCGGTCTTGCCGTGTGAGACCAGCGCCGTTATTGCCTCGGCCACCGGACCGCCCCCGACAGCACTACACCTAGATTCGAAATGTGACAGAGCAGAGGAAACATCGCTAGGGAATTTTAGGAAAATAAACATGGTAACAGCCTCGACCTGACCACCGAGCAGAAGATATCCTTGATGCACAAGAGATCGCCAAAGTCCCGATCGATTGAATTAATAAAACAGTAAAGATCTAGAGAATGTTACACATCAATCACCTTGTGTTATAATATCTGCTATAGCACGTCCTACACCACCAGCTGCAGACATTCCAACCGTTTTCATTCCAGCAGCTACCAGATAATTTTGTATCTGCAAACAATGGATTCGTATGAAAAATTGCGTACACACTTTCTACCACCAACAAATAACAAACCTCTGGCGCTTCACCAATAATCCACTTACAGTCCGGCGAAAACGCTTCCGGACAGTTGGAAAGCCTTTCTAGTGCCACATCCTGAAGTGATGGGCAGCGACGCAGAAGTTCTTCTAGCAATGGATGGAAATGATCCCAATCCGGTAGAAGTTTTCGTTCAGCCGTTGATATAGGTATTTCGCCATCTTCGTAGGCAGGTTTGGCCTTTGCTTCAAAGCCACCAGCCAACAGACAGCCTTCATTCTCACGGAAGTAAATGTGTCCGTCCAAATCCCGCACCACGGGAAACTTTTCGCCGAGCTCGGGAATCGGTTTGGTATGCAGATAGTAATGTTCCGCCGCATGGAGTGGTACCTTAACGTATGGTTCCGACATCTGTCCCACTTGTCGGGCCCAGAAACCAGCACAATTGACGAAGTAAACGCACTCCACGGTTCCTTTACTGGTTTCGACAGCTTTAATACGTCCATCTTTTTGTATCACTCTAGTAACTGTACAGTTTTCCGCAACCGTTAGGCCTTTCTCTAGAGATTCTTGCACCAAGCTGTGGCAGAACGCATTGGGGTTTCCGACACCGTCGTTAGGAATCCACAATCCTCCCACTACGTCACCAATATCAATTAACGGGCATAGTTCTTTACATTTTTCTGGTGTTACAATTTCACACTCTACATTCCAAGCTCTAAAATTAAAAAAAGAAGCTTTAATTATGTCACCCACCATTGTTTAAGTTTTACTTACACGCTTTGCGACTTCATGCGACGGAACATGGTCATCCGGTCGCGTGTACGCGCTAGGTTCAACGATCCCGTTTGTTTCCATCCCGTCGGAAGACCTTTGGCATGCAAATCTCGAATTAACTCCAGTGAAGTTTGAGCAAGCAGCACTTGGGAATGGGTTGGTTTTAACTCGCCAAGCAAACCACTAAAATGCCACGGATTGCCTTCGCCAATGCGTCCCCGTTCAATCAGCACCGTATGCTGACCCCATCCTCTTTGTGCTAATTGATGCGCTACCGCAGCACCCATAATACCACCTCCACAAATGACCACCCGTGCATCTTTTGGAGGTGTGTTACTGAATTGCGATGGTGTGCCATCCTCCCATCGGTCTGCTCCAACTATCGTAGAATAGAGACAGTTCAGCGTTTTCGAAGACCCGGCAGGATGAAAATTGGCTATCTTTTCCACATGGTTGGAGTCGGATATTAGTTTTAGGCGATTAAAACCCCGTGATAGACAACCGGTTGTTAATATAGATGATAACATTGATCATTTGTTTGCACTTTTTATGGAATCACTGAAAAAACTCGCAGCACAATAAATAAATAAAGATTCTTTTATTTTTCAGTGTGCAGTACTGTCAACCGAACATATGTTTGTTGACAGTTCTGGAGGACAACAACGATGTGTTTATAGCTGCTGGTTAAAAAATGAACAAGAGCCGCACCGAGACAGCGCGAATTTGTGCGAGACAATTCGGATTTTGCATTCTTGTAAATAATTTGAAAGGCTGTACAAATTGTGTAAAGAGTGTAATTTCTTCTTTCTTTTTTTATCTCTCGTAAAATAAATCGTTCTGTTTGCATTTCTGGCTTTCTTTTCGATTGAGAAAATCAAATCTTTATTTACATTGCACGGGCCCTCGATGGGTCATCTAAACGGAGCGAGAATCTGTTTTTCGTTTATCTCTGCGAATGTTGTACGGTGCAAATCTTCATCGAAGTTCAAGACCTCCTTAAAAGTTTGGAGCTGTTCGATGTGTAGTACGGCTTTTTTAGGGGAAGATCCACCATCAGCGTGACCCAGCTTATCGTTGAGAATGTCCATGTACGTTAGATGCACCAATTTCGAAGGCAGTTGATCACAGGCGTTGAGTGACTAGGGGGTTCCGTTGAAGCTATTTTGTTTGCCACAAGCTGCACGTGGATACCAGCGAGGAACTTATTAAGGGAGATTTTACCACTAGGGTTGCACAGGGATCAATTCTGTTCCCCACACTGTGGGATGCTTTCGGTCCCTCCCCCTCTCGGGGTATAGACTATCGCATAACCGGTTAACCTCTCAAGAGCAGCAGTAACGGAGTAAGCTGTGTAATCCATTGCTGACTGGATACACCGCCATCACTTAAAGCTCCCCCCAAAGCCACGAGTATGGGCCAGACGGCTCATCTCCGCGATGAGGGCATGCTGAGTCTCACTAGCTTAGTTTGTCTTTACTAAATGGGAAGGTGCTACATCAATGTTAATAAGGAGTCTTTCAGCTCATGTGCTACTAATAGCAGAAGCTATCGAACTTTTCTCGACGTCTGACCTGGGAGTTTAGGTGCACCTCCCTGGGGTAAGGACTCCCAATTTTTCGTATATCCATCCAATCGGAGGAATTTTAAATATCGGTGCCAGGCTAGGAGGGTATCTACGACTCTCTACGAGGTTGATAAGTCCCTTCATTGGGCACTTCCTTTATAGTTTTTAAGGGGAAGGAGCTCTACTTTCACGTTCAAAGGTTAACTTTCACGATCTTTGATTAACTGAAGGTTGTACAGTACACCAACTAGCTCTTGAACGCTTACAGTCATCGGATGGTCGATGACTGGTGTGCTGTGTAGCAGGTATACAAATCGAAACCTACGCCTATGTTAACGCTGTCGGTGGAACTCTCCTTTCCCTCGTCGCAACCCGATTTCTGGGACCTGTACCCAGGGCGGCACGTCGAGGTTCAAGAGAGGGAAGCTGACTCACGTCCGTGCAAGCTCTGAAGGAGTGAGCATGGTTCGTAGTCTTTCGTAGTGTGCGATCACCGTAGCGGATCGTCATGTGGGCAGACCGATAACTGCGGTAACATACTCGTGAGGTGGCCCGGAGATGAGCGACTTTGAGGATGGCAAGATTAGCCGCCTTGTCTCCTCTAGTCTTATAGTTCTGATCTGCACTCACCTTTACACGAGGTTAGCAGACTAATGCATTCAGTTGGTTCTCAACTGATGGTTGTGTCGTAAGTCTGTATGCATCTAATGTAACCAATTACATTGTGCGATGCCTTGCCGTTCGCATCTTTGATGAAGGTTGGTCGTACTCAGAAGTCCTATTGCTAACGTAAATGCCCTAGCGGGCCATCCGGCACAGATTCTGAGGCTGAAGAGGTTGTTAGTAAGTAGGCGTGCTAGTCACGAATCGGGCAGTTCTATTAGCGTGGTGCTTCCTGTCTTAATGGCTTATTGATACCACGTCGTTGGATAGTCATTTCTCCCTACGGAGATCCGAATCGATCGGATTTGATCCCCGGTCCTGTCGTTAAAAGAATGACGTCGCTATCGCCTCGGTCTTAGGACCCGCTTACGTCACTTTTTTTTTGTTAATCGTGGTGGAAACCTATCATAGGGATATAATTTTGTTAGGCAATGAGACCACCCTCTGGGTATTGCCGGATTCTTATCGGCTAACATCATCTAGTACCTTCACCGCCACTCCAAGATTACCAACTAGGATTTTACTTACTATTTTATTTTACTAGGATTTTTGAGAGTGATGGTATAGACGTATAAGTCGGTTAGACACGTCTTGGCGCATCGCAGTGATAACCTTGTTAGGGTGTCGGGTGTGTCAGTTTACGATCACCAACTTTGCTGTTTGGGCTATAAGACTTCAACTCCGGTGGTGACGTACTGCCTGTAGGAGTACTCCAGAGAAGAACATCAACCACTACAGTTTACTGGTGAGAACTTAGACAAGTCTCAGTAACTTCCCTTTCGACGCAGCGAATGCGTCGTTGCTGCAAACTCAACATGATGGTTTTATTTGTCTCTGCGATACTGCGCCACTTACAATGGTCAGAGTGCATCAGGACGGTGATATTCGTCGCAATCACCTCTGCGTTCACTAGCTCAAACATGCGGCGACGAATGACTGTAAAGCGTGGCCATGCAAAAAAGACGTGCGTCGGCGTTTCTTGTACATCTGGACACTCCGGGCACTGCGACTCCCTGATGAGATCCGCAAGGTGACCGTGGAAGAATTCGTGTTCCGGCAGTAACTGCGTTGTGAAAAACTCCACCTCTGCGAACGTCCGCGTAACGACCATGCGGAAACCTCGGGAATTAGCTGGCGGGTCCAAACGCCTTCAGAGGATGTGACCCAATCCTGTTGCCATTGTCGGAATGTCGCTGCCCTTCCTAACGCAATGGCCGTTTTAATAACACATCCGGTATTGCGGCACGGAATAGAATGCACTGCACCAACGGACGAGTGAACGATCTAAGAGCCCTTCGATGAATCTGTTTTTTCCAGCAAGTGTGCAATGATGGCTACGCCATATTGCACCCTTGCGGTTACGACTGCAGCAATAATTTTGAGCCGGCTTGCATGGAGGCCCACACGATTTGGCATCATGCGCGTTAGTCTGTTTAGGAACACCCTTGACCTCTCCAAGAATTTGCTCAGGTGTGGAAAGAAGGTGAGGCGGTCATCAATTACCACACCCAGATATGTCATTGAGGGCCATTGGCGTGCTGGGTGGTTCAGGAACAGAAGGCTAACTATCCCACTGAGACGCTACCGGCAGGTTTCCTATGGCGTCCGATTTGCATTGATGAGTTTCATCAAAATTTGGTACACCGCACCAAACGGTGAGGTTTCTGTCTGTTAAATTAACCCGGTAAACAATTGCTCTTTGGCCGTGAAGTGTTACCTGGCCGTGAAGTGTAGTTTTAAGTGAACAAACTGAAACCTATAAGGGATTTAAAGGTAATAACCCATTGATAAATGTATCGTTTTTGCCAGAACTAATGTGATTCGTAGACGAGCTCCATAAGTTGTACGATGTTCTCACTATCGTGCATTAGACTGACCCGACTCCGGAAACCGTCTTATTTTTATTCTTGGTTGGCCTGCCCTATCGGGCACGTCTAAGAGACATGGCCTGGTCTCCAAATCGATCAGAGATAGTCCACCATTAGAGATAGTCCTTAGCACTCGTCGTTCGAAAATGACGAGCGAATTGGCGTCCTCCGCCAACATAGTCCAGGACTTGTGTCCATAGAGGACTACCGGATGTGTTAGTGTGCGATATATGGAGCTGGAGTCTTCTGGATCTCAGGAGTTTGTAAAGCCCATAGTAGGCATGATTCCCTTGAACAATGCGCCTTCGGATTTCGCTGGTGATGTTGTTGTCCTAAGTTACGATCGTTCCAAGGTAACAGAACTCCGCTACTACCTCGAGAGCGTCGCCGTCAACTGATACTCTGCTTCCCAGTCAAACTCTATCGCGGTCGGAGCCTCCGACAAGCAGGTACTTGTCACATTGATCTTCAATCCAATCCTATCAGTCTAACGTCGGGGACACCTCAGTCACCTCGCCGCAGATGTTCGTCCGAGATCGGGTAAAAATCGTGCCCCAGAGCAATGTTCTGCCGTAGAGTGAAGATTTGATCGGTGGACATACCGAGAAATGCTTGTCCCTCCAACAAATCCAATTCGATAACTCCCGACGAAATCTGTGGCAAGAGGCGCGAGTCTGCAGAAGAGTATTCTGGACACATCAGCTTATTTCATTGGATCTATGTTGAGCCTCGGGGTAGGCTGATGGCGCATTCTATTGACTGCACAGAGTTTCTGGCGTAACTTTACCATCACCAGGAAATGGTCTGAGTCGACGTTCACTACTCTGTAGGTCCGTATGTTGATAATATTCGAGAAGTGCCTTCCATCAAGGCAGTTCAAGATTTATCAGGCTGTGCCCGTTGTCGTTCGTCAACTGGTGGGCGCTGAATCTTCCTATCGTTGGTTGCCTCCTCCTGTCCGACCTGAGTGTTCAATTCACCATAGAAAATATTGCCAGAAATTTGAAGAAAATTATTCAGACCTAACTGAAGGTCGTAAACGTTCACGAAACAGAACTGAATTACTCAAATCTTCTCGAGATGCAAAGATTTTCAACATGACACAACAACAAGACACGAGTTTTTCGAAGCATTTAAATTAATGTTACGTAACACATAGCGAAACAACCAACCCCCCCCCCCTCCCCGTTATGTAACAAACCGTAAAGCTAGAATGAACCCCCTACCACCCCTCATCCAGCGTTACGTAATTTGTGCACGACGCCTATTTGGATAGTCAATCCTCACTATGGAGCAACGGTTCGGATGGGATTTGAACCCCGGTCCTGCCATGTGAAGATCCGCGCCGCTAGCGAATCCGTCACCGTGCCCTCCATGTAACCCCATGAAATAAATAAAAATTGAACAAAACGAAGTCGTTTGAAGCAGCTAGTAATAATTTTGAAAACATTTTATATCATAGGAACGGCGTATAACAACAATGTAAATATACATTCCTAGATGAACTAGAATGTTTCATGCCATTGTGTTGAATTAATTGATTGAATTCCCTTTTCATTTGATCTTCATATATTTTCACTTTAAAATAAATTTCGAATTGCACATTGCGTGTATCAACATTCGTTGGAATATGCTTGCAAATGTATGGCACTTGATTATATATGGTGTTAATAATCGTAATTATAACATGACACATTGGAAACACATAACCATTTCATTGATGCATCCAATTCTAAGGACCACAAACTATGTTATGTTAGCCACAATGAATGTAAAATTCGTTCAAGCTCTTTCACCGCAACCGTCCGGTTTTAGTACGTACGTCCAAATACGGCACAGTCCCCAAAGGCGTCAAATTTCTCAAAGCGTGAACATTGATTAAATTAAAATCATTTTTATTCGCATTCAACCGTAGCTTGAACCGGCCACAATGTGAGGCTAATGTGCCACTCTTTATTCGTGTGCCTAAAAACGTGTTTTCTATTTTGGGTGTGAGGTGGGATTAGTCAATGTGAAGCATATTTTTCGCGAGCACTAGGGGGTGTTAATCGAATCAACGAATCGTACAATGGGGGAGTTTTTTCCCCTCGTAAAAAATGCCTTCAGGCCATACCGAGACGCTCAAGTGACGCTGGACCGTGCACCGGGGAGAAGTAACAGTGCTGTGGGAAAATTACATTTTACCATTACATTGTACGGAATATCGAACCATGAATGATAGTTTCAACAAGTAGGATATGTTTGGCGTATGCGTTGCCTTTTTCTACATGGCTACACGTCGAGAGTTGGTCGACTGGTGGCATTTAAAAATAATGCATTAAACAGAAATCAACAGTGCTATCATTGACTGCCGTCAGTGGTTAATGAAAAATTAATGCTTTGCATTCAAACAATTCACAGCAATAACTGTAAATGTTATCGTTACGCAAAACTAATGCAAGCGTAATTTTATCGCACAATATTTCACATTCGTGAGCATAAAATTGTTCTCGAATATATGCAAGCACCCGTGCTTGATCCGGGGGGGAAATAGGCACTTTTCCGTACGGTTTAAGCGAGCTTACCGCAGGTAAGTCGTGTTGTTCGAAAACACAGCAACGGAAGGCGTTTCTTTCGATTCCATTTCTATATATCATACATAAACATTTATGGTTTGTTTTATTTACCTCAGGGAATATTCCTTTAGCCTTTATTAATCCCACAGTTATTTCCGTCCGGTGACCGCTGGTCATCGGAAGGTTCGATTTTGTTATCCACAATCGAGAAGGGTGACGACTAATCGACCCGGTCCGATTGGAACGAATCCATTGAACGTATCCCACCTTAGTGTGCATTGTGATCCCTCGCAATAGCTCTATGCTCTAGCTTAGCGCCTGCCGATTTGATAGGCCTAGCCAGTAGTAGCTACCGTAAGGGAGAAAAAAGGCTCGATTTAAGATCTATTTCTTGTTGCTTTCCTATTCCGGCATCATTTATTGTTATGGCTATTGCTTCTTCTTCTGCTGCTTCTGTCCGAGCACTTGTGCCGGAATGAATTCAGTCTTTATGGAGTGGAGAAGAGCGAAGCTACCGAACGGGACGACATGACCACTGTTGTCCTGGGTGGATTTTCATTTCGCACGTTAATGCATTGCTGCTCCGTTTTACGATCTTCGGCTGAGTAGTCAGCATTACAGGATAATTCGTCTCAGCACTTTTCGCTACTTCCGTGCGTGACCTACAGGGTCATAAATGGAGTTGTTGAAATCGAAATGCACCCAACGCTTTGGCTGTAACTGTTGAAGAAACTTCTGGTATTTGTGGGCCATATAAAAGTCGTTTAGTTGAAAGTTATTTCATTAAAAACTTTAAATGATTCAGTACACAACTTGTAATGGGTTTCTGTTGCAGTTAATTAGAAAGCTGTGGTTTTTTTCGTGAAGTTGTGTAACAATATTATTAGAAGTTTTAGAACCAATTAATCACATTGAGTTGATAATGAAACAAAATTAGATGGTAATTTATGAAAAACAAACGAAAGATATAGTGCATTCAAGGTGTGTAATTG
>KB663655.1:3473779-3485960 GCA_000349025.1 Anopheles minimus
TGAGGCTACGTAAAGGAGAGGGACAAGAGGGATCTCTTATCGTATTAGGTTAGGTGCCTGTTGATGGGGCTGGAGTTCCTCCAACATAGACGAATGACTGCACAGTGCATTTTCCTACATAAGTTCATCAGTGGTTGACTATTGACGCCAGGTCCATTCTCGAAAACATCTACTTCCATACTCCTAGTATGAACTCTGTACAGCATTCAGATAGACAGAATTTGGTTCTAATGAACCTTTGATAAAAAAAGTTAATTACTACTGCTCTCTACACCAAAAAGAAATACATCGTGCTTTCGAAAGAAATAAACTACATTTCTCTTTCTACATAATTGTTCATCCTTTAATCCAACTATAATTGAATTATTCCAACATTTGAAAAGATACAAAATATTATTATAAAATATTCCCAATGATAGCAATAACAGTGTGGCTTCATTATAGAGTTATCGCCATTATTTTAAATGATTATACGGATAACCGAAACCTATGTCGTTGTCTTTGCTGAACATACATCGACAGCTTGCCTCCATTTAATCAGAAACCGGGTTTGTTTTTAATAAGATTATATAAATTCATAGAAAATCTCATCTTCACCGCTGCACCAACCCAATTTTATGTGTACCGACGTTCCCAATGTTTGTCATTATCGGCAGCGATTGACACCGTGCACCGTGCAACCCAGAAGGTGATTGGATAAAAGAACTTCTAGTCATCATGTACCTTGTACCTTTTCGATGAATATGCAAATTACGTTTAGCTCAAGGGCAACTACGCTCTTAGCGTAAGAAGGCGCAAGATTTTCCTTCCAAAATTTTGAAAGATTTATGAATACATTTACATTGATTTCCGCTCGAGAAGAGGAAGTCACTTCATTTCTCAATTCGCACTTATCATGTACAGTATCAATGGATGTATGACGACGCGTGGCTTCTTGAGGTGCTGCAAAACAATCTTAATGCTGTTATCATGTCTTGTCGCTACTGCGCTGGCGGTGTTAAACAGAGTACACAAGGTCGCATTTATTTTAAGTTTTGTCACCAACTGCTCATTTGCATATTAGCCCGAAACATCTACGTTCATCTACGGGCTCGTGAAAACGTTTCACATGCAGCGATCTGGAGTTACAATTATTAGTGATTTCGACGAGTGAGCCTTAACGGTATGTTGGGTTTTATATGTGTCGAAAGCCGGTTTGTTATTCTGGCAATACTATACTATTCAACGACAAGTAGAATACTATAACGCTAACTTGTAAGTTATTTTTGGAGTATTTATACATTAATCGGCCATGGTTTGCATTGTGATAACAATACAGTAAGAAAATAAGCAATAAATTTGCAACCAAGCTTAAGTCGTCGACCATTAGTGGTATAATGTCAGTAATAAGAGAAGCGATGCTCAAAAGAACTAGGAAACTGTTGTTCAGTGATGTTTAGTTGCAACTGTCAGCTTTAAGGAGCGCTGATAACTTCGCATAACTGAGATTTCTATATTTGTTTTCTTTGTTTGGGCTTCTGTCAGCTTCTAAAAATATAATTGAGATCCGAAATGGATTAACAAACTAAGGAACAAAAATAGGAAACACAAATACACAGAGTACAAATAGAGCATAAATTGCACAAATTATTATTAAAACAATTAAAAACGAAATGAAAGGGAATGCAAAGAGTAGTATATTATTAGTAATTTAGATCCCTTTCGGTACTAAAGTGCAGTATTTCTAATCCAATTGAAATACATTTCACTTTGTAACAATCTGAATGTAATGTTTAGTTTTGTATTATTGAAAAAAAAAAACGCTATACGAAAGATACGATAGATTTTTTGATATATACCCGTCAATCATAAACTTTTAATATCAAATTTCATTTTTTTTTGTTTCGCTCGTTCTTCTCCATGGAAAAGTCTCAAAATAGAACGTGTTGCGTAAACAAAGCTTCCTAGCGCACGAAGGATCCTCGTCAACGACGAGCAAGTCGTTAGTGGCCACTAAGCAGTCAGGCAGTGTAAAATAAGCTCTCAATTTCTACATGGATTCTCCTGCAGAACATCCCGACTCGCTCTAACTCTGAAATTTAAGAGTGAATAAGCTTGTATTATACGCGGAGGAGATACTTTAGAGACAATACTTTTTACTTACTGGGAACACCGTGATGTTGAAAAGGTTGATTGATTCAATAATAGAACATGAGAATGAAAGTACATCATCTATTCTTCTTCTATGCCTCCACAACCTCGGGAGGTCTTGGCCAGCCATTTTTTGGCTTTTGTGACTTGAATTTACCCGTAACAGGATAGTTGCGTACGGGAAGGGTTTCGATTCCCGGTCCTGCCGTATGAGACCGGCTCCGTTATCTCATCGGTCACCGAACTGCTCCAACCGTTTTTATCATCTGTGAGGCCTTTAATTGTTTCATCCAACCATACCTTGCACCGATATTTTCAAGTCTAGTTTACCAGAGGGATGTGATCAAAATCCCTACTCGTGAACCCATGAAGCATAAAACGAATGTGAGATAAGTTTAGCTTGTGCTTTTCTGACTTTTTAATCTTTAAGTTTGATTTTTGCTTCATTGTAAACTAACGCCAAACAGTTCATCTTTATTATACTCTTTAAGCGTGCACTGTCATAAGGTACATAACGCTAGGAAGTCCTCTAGAGTAAAGAGTCATAACTGGAGCAAAGAATGACACCAGCAAGAAGGAACAAAAATTAGCATATTTTTATCGTACACATTCCCCGAGTCAAGACATTGATCAACGGATTACTTACCCTCGCTAAATCTAAATTACATTCTACAAATCATGATGGTGCGACAGAGAAAGCGAATGATAAATGGGCGGTGTTGGCTGTTGTGAACAATAATAAATGTTCATCCTTTTACGAAATATTTAAAAAATGATATTTTTATTGTCAGTGCGTGTTGGAATAACTCCTTAGTATATAATAATCAGTATTAGTGCTTAGTGTTTTAGAATTTGTGTTGCTTTTCACTAATGTCTAAAGTTAGGGACAAATCATTCCCAAACCAAGCAGTAACAACGGTGCCGGAACATACAGTGCAGCTTAAGATGGTAAGCAAATAGCTTAAATTGACCATGCCCTAATTCATACACTCCGTGTACCACCGAATGTCACAGCAAGGGGGTTGTGGCGGTGTTGACCTAAACCATTTTTCCGGTCGACGTTCTCTGATCTCTTGCGGACCGTTAGCTTTACGACAAAGCCACTAGGGAGTTGGTCACCGGTCAACCAATGGGCCGGCACTTCGTGAGGGATTAATAAATGCTGAGGCAAACCCCCGAAGGTAAATAAAATAAACCATAAATGTTTATGTATGATCTATAGGACGGAATCAATGATTGGCGTTCATGCGTACAATTGTACCACCAGGAGTGGTGGATACGGATGCGCCTGGGAAGTCTAGGCACCAGCCAGATGAAGGTGTACCTTTAACAACAATCAAGCAATAAATTGATAACGAAGTGTATTGTTCGATGATTTAGTATCTTATAAAAACTTTACGGACATCTTGCATTTTTTGTTCCCTTGCTCACTCTCTTTCTCTCGTTTACTAACACTATTGTTCCAGTTTTAATGTCTGAAAGATGCTTTGCTATGTACAGTAGAAAGATCATTGAAATCCTGTCGAACCTATTGCTCCAACTCCACTGAACCATCCCATATCATGGTAGTTCTAAATTTATTTGTCATTTTCCTACGATACTTCCCGGCAGATAATTAAACTTAAGCTCGGAACCCTCCAGCTTTCCGCACTAATAAAATTAATGTGATTCGATTAGCCAAAATTAGCACACCCGTTTAGGGCTAATGATTGAACCTATTTTCCAAAACAACAGTATAATTGTCTTAGCTTACATATTTAATCATCTTGCACCGTCTACTTCCTACCGAGCGCAGATCGGTTCCCTCTAATCAGATAGTGATACGTTTATTTATGCAAAAACTCGGTTAATTAATCATCTGTAAATGTACGGCAATTACGATACAACACTCCGCGCTGCCTTTGGTGATCCTTTCTTACGCATTTCATCTCATGCCTGCCCTATTCATTGTTTCACCGAAGCAAAACACTTCGTTGAGCACCCCTCCATATTTACACACCGTGAGGGTCGTTTGGTCGGAGTGTTCGTCCTAAATCTCACGAGTTTTTGTCTCTTAACTCCAAATGGAGGATAAGGATTGTGATGATAAAATATGTCATCTACCGCAACTGAGACAGCAAAGTAAAAGTAAAACCTGTTTGTGTCAGCCAGTTAAGGAAGAAGAGATCGTGAATGGCATGGAGTTGTATCTGCTTGTTGGTAAATATTTGCACACAACTTGGAAATACTACTGAATCTTGAGTTCAACTAGAATCATCAGTTTTAACGGATAATCAGTATCGTTCTGTTAATACAGCATGTACCACAACTATGTGGACACTCGTTTTTTTTCGATTTTATATTACGATACGATATTTCCGAATAGCCAAATGCGCTCTAGCGTCTAAGCCGAGTTTAGAACATTCTAAAGCGGCCGAAGAATACTTATATGGTTCAGTGTGTAGGAAAAAAAAAGTAATAATTCTTTAACTATGCCAAAAACAGCCCAAAAGATTCTGATTCTTTAAAAAATTTGTTATTGAAATTGTTTGGCCGCTCTTCATTGTTCAAGTTGTTTTTTTAACCCCACTTCTCTAAATAAGTGTTGCTGCTGCTTGCATTTTGGAGCTTTTGGTAATAACATATATGTTTATTTCGGTTGATAGTTAACTTAAACTATGACTATGAATAGTGAACTATGACAAAATAAGAAAAAAAGAAATATGTTTAAAAAAAATATTATAATTCAAAATATGATGAATAGATAAAAAGCTATTGTAAGAAAACATTGATAAGACTTCGATTTGAAGATAAGTCTAAATTAAAAAAATATATTTTACTGTAAAATAACGTAAAGAAGTTTTTAGTAATTTTTATCGATTATTAGGAATATTAATTAAAGTGAAAAGATATATTTTTCCAAGGTGTGTTACGTCGAGAAAATTATTTTTTTGCTATAAAAGATGTAAAAATCGAAAGAAAAATAGTGGAAATACGTGAAATAGAATTTCATGCAAATTATACAAACAATGTTTGTATCTATATCTTGAGGATTTTAAGTAATCCGGGGAAAATAAGAGTGTCCACATAGTTATGGTACGCGCTGTATGGAACCGAATCAAAACAACAATAATTTGCATCTTCAAATCATCTCGTTATCCTCTGTTCGTACATCTTCCATCCCTCGGCACAACAGCGCTCACGTGAGGTGAGTCACTCCTGGGACAAGAAACAGTTCAAATGAAATTACCGAAAAACACCAAAGTGAAGAAACTCACCGAGACACCACGACCAGGCGGTGAATTATGAGCGGTTGATGCTCTACCTGACGGCATACCGCTTCTTCATATTTGTGACATTTTTATGAATTCGTTGGAATACGGACGGGAAGCAGGTCTCATCCGCTAAGCCGGTTGGTTGGACTGTGGAAATTTACGACCAAAAGATAAATTGTAAACGAGCGTGAAGACGTGAAAAGGGATGAGTATAAAATCAACGCACACAACTGGTTGATCGGAGACGCTCCGATAAGGATGTTGCATGCTTTCAGTGGCGCTGCACTTTTATGATTAAATTATACGATGTATTCATTTACCTTGGGATAGAAAGCTACCTGGTCTGAAATTGTTTTCGAGTTTTTTTTTTGTTTTGTTTAACTTCCACAAACCAACCGCACAAAAACTCAACATTCTAATGGTGTGACAAGCTTATTTGGCTGCCGTGTAAAATCTAGATAAAAGTGATTCATTCTACACCCTGCTTCGGGTTACCCGCTCAGAGTAACGGGCAGGCAGAGTGTTTTTCGTAATCTTTAGGATATCTTTCATTCTTAAATTCTGGACAACGTATATGAATAACCTCGGTACTGTTTGAATTGTAGAGCGTTTTTCATGTACAACGTTTTGCATGCTGATTTATTATTGAAGCATGTCAACTAAAGACACTGGATGAAGAATGTATTTATTTTTTATAATAAAAAACAAGAAAGTGTATACTGTATAGCGAAATGAATGAAACAATTTCACGTATAACGAGCATCTCCTGACTCACGTGAGTGGAATATAGTCAAACCAATCAATCTCACACTCAAAGCTTCAATTGCATGAAAAACATACGAAACTCTTACAACTTTATTAGCTTTTTGGTAACGTCACCGCATCCGATTTCCGACTGATTCATTCTATTTTCACTTTCTCCGTGGTGTGTCATACTTGATTTCTTCCGAGTGTTATGGTGAATTCGGCAAAAGATAGTGCCACGCGTATGTGGTGATCTAGTTTGTTGTTCACATAGCATCAAGTTCGCACACACGAAAATATAAGTAGCAAATATAGTTTCTCGCCGGCTCGCTATATCCGCAATGATATTTTTCTGAGAAGATTACCATCAAACGTGTCTTCTCGTTCTTGGTGGACACTTCTTATAATTGATAGATGAAAACTATTTTATAATATGCATGTTAACAATGCAGTCGCAAACCTGAAAGTGTAAAACATTTAACTTCTTTAATTTAACAACATTTAAGAACTTCTATGTCAACGAATCGTCTAGATTACCAATGATAAATCTGTTGGAAAATCGATAAAGATATCAATACAACATTGAACATTGAAGCCAAAGTGGAAAAGACGGACACAAGTGTTTATTTCATTAAACTAATGTTATCTTTTGCGTTAATTACGCTAATAGAAGTCAACAAATCGCGATGACTTAGTATGGTAGTATTCACGGCGCCGGCCTTTCATCATGACAGGACCGGTACCAAAATCCCATCCGCACCTATATTTTTCTGCTTATTTTCATAGAATAAATTAGAGTGATACAGTGCATAAAATTAAAACACAACAAAATTGCTTCCTCTCTCCCTCCCGCTTAATAAGTTTACCCCTTCTTCCTAGCTCGTCTACTAGTTTTCAGTAATTATTTTGTTAAACCATATTGGTGGACAAAATTTCGATGCAATAATATGAAAAATAACGCATTTAATCATTTCCAAATAGTCCATCCAAATTTTCTTTGGTGTCCATCTCACTCATATCCGTCCGTCTTGCCCGAAAAATTAATACTGAATGAAAAAAAGCATGCTCTTCAATGATGATAAAATAGCTAATTCAAAGAAAACGGATTGATTTGATGATTATTTTGATAAATTAAGGAAGTAAAATAAGGCTTGCACATAGTCATACCATTTTTATATCCAGAGATTTCTCTAATTAATCCTAAGGTGTCCATCTTTAACTAAATTTTCTCCTACACCGCTCAAATACGGATATACTTTTAAAAGATACATAAACTATAAAACCAAACGGATGAAATCAATTCATGAAAATTTTTGTATAAATATTAGTAGAGCACCAGAGTGTTACAAGTCACGATTACAAGTCAGGATTGGAAGGACGACAGAGCAGTGCATACATATATTGATTTATTCTATTATCAACCTCCTTAAAAACTGCATATCTGCGTAGCGTTTCTAACTAACCTGCCTCCAACTGGTTAGTCGTTGGTCGTAGTCGATGACACCAAATGATTCTAGCCACAAAATTCAGTTGTTCAATTCGTCTACAACGCCATGCCAAGCCCAAACAGAAATCAGGTAATACAGCAGACAGTTTCATTTTCTGACATGTGGATAATCGACGGGAAAAATAATTATTTAAACAGTAGTGTAAAATGCATCAATAATTTACGTACGGGAGAACTGTCGTAACGGACTCGATTCTCAGTCCTGCCGAATGGAGACTAGCGCCGCTATCTTATTTACCACCGTGACGCTCCATTTCGCTGTTATTCTGGTATAGATAGATGCCAATAATTTATTTATCAACTTGACAGTATACCCGTGAAATAAATGCAATAATAATGGAGGTTGTCAATATAAGATTGTCGGAGAAGTCTGAACTAAACGTTTCGGGTTCGAAAATAAAGATAAACTGAAATAAGTTTAATGTTGATCACTTTTTCCGAGCAACATTCCGTCAGTGCTTAAAAGTTGCTTAAATAACTTTTTTAGCACTCAGAATCCAACGAAGACAAACTTAAATAAGTTAATTTTGTATGTTTATAATCTTTCTTCTATATTTTAAAGTGTGCATTTTGCTTTAATACCTCTTTTAACACTGAAAATTCAATGATATTTTCAACCATGAAATGTTGGAATTGGAATACGTTAATCTGCAACTTGAACTTCCATTTAAATATGGTTAAAATTCTTGGCATACGCGCTAACTGCAAAGGCTGTTTTTTTATTGTTTTTACTCCGTAACCCGAAACAAGCACCCTGATTGGTTGGAACGAAACTGCACTTCCCTACGCTTGGCTTGCGCTGATTGGATGACGGCACTGCACATGTAAGATACGTACAGTTAGGGAAAATGTAGTGCGTACACTTGTAATATACAAGCATGCACGCATCGTTTTACACTTGCAATGCTTTTTTTTTGGTTACTATTTGTTTTAATATGTTAAGCATTAAATGACAAACTAGTGAAAGCCGTTCAGTTATGTCGTATCAATAAAATATCGGTCAAATTTACTTTTCATTTGTTAACAAACACTTTGCTTACAGTTTATATTTAACTTAATAAATTTTTCGAGAAAACTTTTTATCATGCTCATGCTTCCTGCACGGCTGTAGCACATAATTTGGAACAATCGCCTATGCAGTGAAGGAATTCCTGTTCGAACAAAAAGTATGTATTTAACATTCTACCTGTTCCGCTGTCGGTGCCGTATTTGTAGTGGATGCAGCAAAAAGCAAGAAATGCCGCACATGCGCCCTGTTGTCTCCCGCGAGACGTTCCTCCCCAATATTGCTTTTCTCGCTTATTCATCTACCGCGGGCCGCAGTGCTGACAGATAGCAGCCGTGTCGTCGTCTCATTTCCGAGAGCGCGTCGTGGCTCCACGTTCTTACGCATCCCTGCAGCATCGGGATGCAGTGGGAAAGAAAGAAAAATCGGGTATTGTACGGCAAACGGTGGCGGCATGTGCTGCATAAACAATGAAGACCAGTCTGGCACTGGTCGTTGTTGTCAGCGGACGTGCCGTGCTGTATGAATGACTGATAGCACTTACCGGCTGGAAAAGTGAACCTTCCTCTGTGCAACATTACATTTGTGAAGATTTGTTTTGGAAAGTGTTTCTTGTGGTGTGTGAATAGAAGGATATAAGTGCAAAAGTTATGTTAACAATATGATTACAGTTTTATGGAAAAAGTGTCAAACTGTTCACGGTTCAGTGTGTTGAAATGGAGTGAAAATTAGAAGTTCTTATCGGAAAAATGAAACAAGTGATTAATATTCAGACATCTATCAATTCTATGAATACTGTGCGGATCCTGTGAATATATTCAACCACAGTAATAAAGTGTTGAGAGCAAGAACTACGGTTTTGGGAATACACGGCCATAGATAACGCACATCCACAATGAATTCGTAAGTTTTCAATAGAAGTAAAATTTCTGTTTTATTTGATGTGTTGAGATTGTTGAAGAAAGAACAACTCTAAACAACCAAACATACCCCAAAAATTGAAAGAAACGGCTGCACAATATCTGTTGAATCGTTTCCCGCTGCTGCAGAGTTTAAATTCCCATATAATACATGGGCACGTTCAACAAAAAAATTACAATAATTCCATCTCAAACTTATGCGCACAACAGGCACCATAGCTCTTGATGTGTCGTAATGATCGTTCTCCGGCTGTTTTGGCTGTATCGGCACATAATTGATTTTACAGAACTCAATCACGAAATATCAAATGAGGAATCGAGACAGGAATTGAACAGATTTTCACAGTACAAGCAATCAAGCAAGGGTTCCAGCGCATCAAACAGAACAATTTTCAAGTCGGGTACGATCGTTTGCGGTCCGGCCTGCCATCGGACAACAGGTTTTGCGGCAGATAGCGCGATTGAGAACGACAAGACGAAAAAAAATCGCGAAAGAACACGATAACGTCAGTCGCCAGACGACATGCCACGGCACTGAACTGCAAATGACAAAAAAGCTACAAAACGCAGGAATTTAAAATCGAGTACTATACAATACATAAGGTACAGAATGGAAAGTTTGTAAGATGCGGTTAGCCAGGAGCAATCAGGTTTTTTTTGTTTAGCGGTATGTGAGAAAAATTGATGATCGTAATGCTATAACAGTGATCGATACACGATCCTCGCTGTATAGGATTGCGAGTTGCTTTAAGTTGTTCTTTTTGCATGCTGTTGACGGAAGAACCATCAAGGGATGTACTGTGGTGAACAATTAGGTTAAAAATAATTTAACACCTATTACCCGGCTGATTGGTTGATTAAACCGTACGGTATCAGAAACGTCACAAACCTTGCACTGGTGGCAGGTCTCAAACTGTAAGTGATGTCTTGAATCAGCGAACCATGAAAACCACCAAAATGAATGCCCCTTCCTGTCGAAAGTCCTGCTTCTCATTATGATCGGTTCTTCGAATCCCTGGTCGTCAATAATGCTGTAGGTGACAGCTTTAATAAGAATGAACTGACAATTCCCGTCGCATCACTTTCTCCCCCAAAAACCGAGCAGTGACACGACGCCGAGGAGCAAGCTTATTCCTATTTTATGCTCAATAATCCATCACTGATTGCTAGTTTGTGGCGGTTTTCTTTGGTCGCTCGTAGTAGTACAATTTTTACAATACAACCATGATTGGAACATTGGCTTCTCATGTCCCGTCAAAGGCGGACGACCGCAGAACATGAATGTCCCCGTTTATTGCTGCTTCCTTCCACAAGCAAGCACGTGCACGGTCGGAGAATAACGCTAAACTTTTTCCCCATCAACGGTTTACCACGGACATTAACGAAATCTTTGACATTCCGTCGTAAACACAATCGATTCATGGTCCACAGCTTCCCCGACCAGCTTCTCATACGCATGCAGCAGTTCCATTTCACCATGTTCATTCTCCCCCACGAGGAAAAAAACACACCCACCATTGAGGAAAGCAAAAGTGAAGCTCATTTTCATAAATGCTCAATTTGTGTAATACCACTCCCGTAATTACGTTATGAGCGAAGAGTGAGCCATTTTTCGGCACGACCCAATGCTAACAGGTTAGTTGTATGTACGGTACCGGTGCGAGTATAAGGGAATCTGGAATAAATATCGCACCGATATAGCACGATGATTCGCCACAGATGTGGGGCGGTTTGCGTGCAAAAGGTGGCACCCTTCGATGTCTAAACACATAACACCGCGTTTACTGCACCAGTCACTTAGTAGTTGCCGTGCCGCTAAGCACGCTCTTTCATTTGTTGCATTAATCCCTTTGCAAGGCATTTCCCATGCACGGGAATTAATGAGACAATTTTATGTGATTGCTATTTATGCAGGTAAGCGGCATTGTAATTCGTTGGAATTATTTCTTCATTACGATTGCTATTGGTGTTGGTGATTGGCTCGGCGAAGCGGTTGATAAGAGGGTGAAATTTAATTACCTTATGAATTCATACCGACCGGCTTACAAGTTTTGGCAGAATAATATCTTCTCAACTTAATTCTTAGCCTAGATGCAATGGAATAGTCAATGATAGTAATCCAATGCGCCAATGGACCGCAGGCGAGTTGCGCTATTCTTCACACGGACAAAACCGGGTATCGAATCCCATCCGTACCGTTCCCCCGTAGTGATGACTGACTTTCAAACTACGAGGTATCAAGAAGTCTCGTAAGTCGTTACCCCATGAAGTAGTAATTCAATGCCGTAGCATTTAATATCATCTAGTCAAAAGTGATACTCCAAGTAGGGTCTCCAAAGCTCGTTTCGTGGGTCGCGTGCTAACGGATTTTTCCTTTAAAGACGATATCGGATAGTGGAAATCGAAAAACTCAAATCATTCATTATAACTGCGAGCCTTGCTGTTCACTGGGTCCTTCTGTACATATTACGTTCTGCAATTAGTTTCTACGAGAAGTGCCCTATGTCTAGCAGCTGGTCTGGACACTAAATTAAATGACCTCAATTATTATGACCTAGGATTGCTGATGAATCTATTAATCCATCGAAAAGCTCTGCTACAAATAAGGCTTGTGCATTCT
>KB663655.1:3485993-3504191 GCA_000349025.1 Anopheles minimus
AATGGGATTTGAACCCCGGTCCTGCCGTATGAGACCGGCGCCGCTTATCTCCTCGGCCATCGGACCGCCCATGGCCTGTACATATTACGTTCTGCAATTAGTTTCTACGAGAAGTGTCCTATGTCTAGCAGCTGGTCTGGACACTAAATTAAATGACCTAAATTATTATGACCTAGGATTGCTGATGAATCTATTAATCCATCGAAAAGCTCTGCTACAAATAAGGCTTGTGCATTCTCCTAGTTTCTGCACTCCAAGAAGAAGACCCCGAGAATGATATGGCGGAATTTCTAGAACCTAGAATCCCTCCACGGTACCTTGCGAATCGCAAATCGTGTTGCATTTTTTTAACCGATTTGTGTTTGTTAAACCGAAACTCCGTGCGAGGAAAGAGTACGCAGTTATACTCCATGATACACCAGATGAAGCTGCAATACAACGCTTTTATACATAGCGGATCATTAAAATCACGTGACATTTTACATAGTAAAGCAAGAGGTCTGCTAGCACGAGATACACATTTTTCGTAATGATCAATAATGTCAGCTTAGAGTTTAAGATAACACCCAAGTCGCGTACTTGGTACTTTCATTCTGTTTTTTTTTTCGTTATTTTTCGCATATTCAAGAGTCTAGGAGAGTTTGCATGTGTAAACGATATAACAGTACATTTTTCGACGCAAGTACGTAGTCAGTTACGATCGCATCATTTACTGAACGAATCAATTTCAAGGAATTTTCCAAATTATATTGTAGTAGTATTTGGATTTCCCAAAACTTTAAGATACTGTACGGCAATGTCGCCTGAGGTTTCAAACCTTTCTAAATGTAGTGGCACAGTGCGCCAGTTTCCCGAACGACTGCAACGATACTAATACCCATCAGAGTCGTTCCTGCATAAGCAGATCTTCGATTGAATCCAGAACAAATATTGTACCACGCCGTGTTCATGTTTGTTTAATTGTTTGATAGTTCCAAAAGTCTAAGGATGTATGTTGCCTGCATGTGCGGTCCATATTCCAGATGAGATTTAAACCCAGATCGGAAATTTCGTAGCCTGATGCGAATTTCATTATTTCCTCATTCTTGGTGATTGTATTGTGTGTCTGGAACATCGTATTTGCCGAACATCTTTTTTAAGTGGAGTTTTGAGTTCAAAAGCTTGGATAAACAAGATAAATAAATGATTCCCAACACTTAACCACAATTTTTAATGGTAAAAGATGTTCAACATTATTAAAAAAAATGATCATTGCTATGGATGTTATAAAAAAATGGATTATGGATGTTATTCAGATAACCTTATAGCAATATCATAACCACCATCCTGCTGTCCAAGCTACCATGGATCTCAGCTACGGTAGTTTCACTTCAAAACCAAAGAAAAAATAAAATATATCAGGAAGAGTCCCTAGAGCCTCGAGACACGCATGGTACAAGAACTATGGATTACACAAAAACAGACCAGGCTAGAAATAAGTTCCTTGTCTGAAGTACTGTTCGGTGTGATGTCCTCAAACGTTCAAATCTTTAAGATAACATCGATAACTCGGTCCTATGCAGGGGTGTGGGTGCGATATTCATCAACAGTTTCCACACAAAATCAAATATAAGATGCAACTACCGTAGATTTTGGGCATCGCTCATATACAATGCTCTCGTTTGTAATTGCATTTCTTCTTCTGATTCTGATTCTGCAATAATGCTGAATATAGAGAGGTTTTAGTCTGCCATTTCTGGTATCCGCGACTTGTTTTCATCAGTACTTGTATTTGTATGATAGTCAATCATACATCCTAAATTTAGGCATCTCGTGGTTTCAATTTCCGAATGTTGGTTTCAATTAGTGGATATTATTCTTTGATTTATCTCTACATGCTCATTCAAAAATTCTGTTCTCAATTATGACAGCAAAAGATGGATCGTTAATGATAGGATTGCTAAAAAAGATCATTGTGTCTCGATGTGTCCTTTCAACAGTTTATTTGTATATTTCATGTTGTTCATCTATTTATTATTTATTTATTTAAATTATGTTTTCTACTGAAAGAATATTTGTTCCACTCTGCTGATGTATCGTTTGTAATTTAAGGTGTCTTTTTAAATCCTAAAATGCACCTAAACAATAACATTATACTGCATAACATTACTTTGACGAGAATCTTTTTTTGCGTTACACAAAATTAAAAATGCTAATTTAATTTCCCTTCCAACCCGTTAAGCACGTGGGCCAATTTAAAGGCACAACAACAACAAAACGAGCAAGTACAGCATAAAAATGTTTTGCAAAAATATGCTAATTTCAAATCCAATCATACCAGTAAACGGAAAAAGAAGGAAATGTGTGCATGTGCCATCAACATTACTGCCGCTTAGGTCTGCGATTGAAAATGTCGAACGTTATTGTCTTACATGTGTCTTCTAAACAACCATAAATTTGATATTTGTTAAGTCAACCCAAACCAGACAGACATCTTGCTACACAGTCTTGCACACGAGTGATGTACAATTGATACACACGCATTAGTCACATTCAAATCAGTCACTCTAAATCGATTACCCGTGTGAGGGAAAAGATGTTCGACCCTTCAGTTTACATCGTTTAAAATAGGAGGCAAGAACAAGTGCCCCCGTGCTCTCGGCAGTATCTGGTAGGCACCCCATCGAGATGAGGCAGTTTATTTAGCCAATCAAGAGAAAAGAAACAAAACTGTTTTGCGTACGGCAAGCATCTGTGAACTATTTCGAACATAAATTGTTTCACTCTTTTTCCTCTACCAAGCACAATAAAAACGCGCGAATAGAGCATTACGCCAGTCGGTGCGAAATGATTCTTGCGAGCGGCATCTTCACCAGGTTGTGCGGGGAGGAAAAAAAGCGCAAACTGTGACCAAAACAGAACAAAAAAAAAACACACTTCTAAGAGAAAAATGATCCAGCAGCCGATGTTGCACCCCATTTTTTGAAGAAAAGTTGCCGCTTTTACCGCGTGCGATAAGCTGAATTTGTTAACGGGCTGGTCGTTTGGAAGAACATTGTTAACAAGTGTTTCACCGTGTAACGGCAGGAATCCAACGTGGTGTGAGTGGAGGGGGTATGGGTGGTATTTTTCACAATTGAAGAAAATTATTGTAATCCCAAGTTAATATTCGTTTATTTTGCATATGTTACCCTTGGTGCAAAGTTCGCCAAAAACCGTTTGGGCTGATGTTGCAGACTGTTTAGGAGGGTAAGCGCTTCACGTGAACAGGAGAGTGATGAGGCAGACCGGTGGTTCTATTTTCTAAAGTGAAACAATAAATGTAAAACAGACCGTCGAAGTGCGTGGCCATTGCAAATGGTCCTCGGTATTACATACTGCACTGAATCGATGGTTCTGCAGCAATAGACTTGGCGGATGCTCCACCATGTGGACCCAGTTGCGCGGAATGATACCGATTGATTTCCTTCATTGAATCTGCGAGTAATCAAGTTGATTTCGGTCACGTGACGGTAATCTAGTGAGACTGGGGGGAGGGAAACGAAAACCTAAAGGAATAGTAATGTCAATTTGAATGCATTACCTACATTCCGACAGTGCAATAGAGTGCAAAGGCAAGCAGTTAACCTTTTTTTTTTGTTCGATACATTCCGATCGGATCAGACCAGTTACAAGTTACACTCTGAAGAGCGAAGGTAAATTCTTTCCCTATTCCCCAGTACTATTGTCATCTCCGCTACGATTCCCACTCCGCCGAAGGAGTGAACAACGTAAATGGCTTTTCTGCTTTTCCGTTCTTGGAATTTGGTTCTTGAGCCGCGATGTAATCTAATTTACATTTTTACAGCCTCACGCCTCACGAGCAGCGTTTTAATGAAAATGCGTAAATTTTTAACGTTTGCCGCGGTCGATTCGTTTTGTTTTATTCCGTTCGCTGTTGTTTTTTTTTGCTTTGTCGTCTACCACGTCTAACACTCTCTACCTCATTCTAAGGTCGATTAATTAATCGCGAAATGGTAGCAGCAAGAAAAAAAATGCCGACGATTCAACACGTCTTAGATGCCCAGCATGCCCAGAGTGTAAAGAACGAAAGGGAAGCTTAAGTGCGTTAAAAAGACAATTTGTTTCTGACCAGTTTTTTTCCTCTCTTTTTTCTCCATTTTTTCACCCTTCGCCCTTTGGCATCTTGGCAGTGACAGCATGTTGGTATTTGTTAGCGAATGTTTGAGCAAAACAAATTATACCGTAGTGCGACAACCCTCCTCTGACGCGGTGAAAAAGCACACGATTGAGCTATGGCTCGTATATACGGTGAGTGGCCCCAGTTGTTCCTAGCGCTCGGGATAGTGCTAGCACGCATACCTCGGTCGGTTTCGTTTCTTGCGAAGAATCCGATGCTACAGCTTCACGTCCAGCAAGAAGTCCAATGTCATACGTCTAATGCCATATTGACAGCAGTAAATTATGTCTCATTCGCAAAGGAACGCGTATAAACGGCACTCTTGGTGACCATAATTCATTTTCTGCAGAAAGATGAAAAATGCTTGCTTGGAACCATTCGGAACGAATGAGGAAAATTAATGTAGAACTATTATTGTCACCCCCATCAATTGAAAGGGGCGCACAAAATAGTTCCCAAATAACGGCAGATTCGGTTTCAGGGATGGTTAATTATCTGAGGATGTGAGATAAACAGGGCTCAATTGCAATATGTGACACCGGCATGATGTATGAGTAACGTGTTGCGTTTTAGTAGAACGGTGTTAAGGAAGGGTTTAATTGTTATGAGTAGTATCACTTGTAAAAATTGAGCCAATTGTTCACACCTTAAACCAATTAATCTGGAATTTATAAGACATCTTAAAACAGTTCTTGTTCATGAGATGATTGAGAAACAATCGAATCGAGAACAAAAACGAACTATTTTCAATACTTAAAGACGAATGCAGTCTATTGAATCAAACATTCTATAAACTATTCAATCAACCAGTCGTTTTCAATTCTATATTATTGCATTTATTATTAAATCATATCAAATCTAAAATTTTGCAAAAAAATAGGAGAAGGAGAAAGGATTTAACATCCGTTTTCAGATATTTCGACGAAGTTTAGTATATAGAATCTTATCGATTGAACTCATTTCTATAGTGTTTCCTATAACATTGGAAGTATTGAATGAATACCTGTCAAAATGGTATGGAAAAAAATATTTCAACGAAAACATTTGTAATCTTGAATAAAACTGGTAGAATAAAAAAGGCATTTTAACTTGAAAGATGCAAAATAAACTTACGGATCAGACTAATATGGCAAGGCTGGTACCAAATCTCACCTGGACCTGGGAAATCTTTCCTCTTCTTCTTCTATGGTACTACAACCTCGAGAGGTCTTGGCGTGCCATTTCTGGTTTCCGTGACTTGAATTTACCTGCAACAGGATATTCAGTCCTGCGTTCGAAGGAACGGCCCGAATGGGATTTGATCCCCGATTCTGCCGTATGAGACTGGCGCCGCTATCTCCTTTGACACCTTTGCCACCGCTGTTTAATCTTTCCTGATATACCGATGTACTCAGCCTGTGGGAAATACATGCCAAGAAAATAAAAAAAAGGCAGAACAATCACCACTTAAGGTGTTTCCGAAATAAAAAGAATCAAATTGAAACATAATTCTACCATTTTCCTGTTACTCCTACAAAGATTTATGAAAAAAGATATAACAAAGCATAATTAGTTGTTCCGTTTTTTCTACTTTCAGGCTTGTCATTGTGTACGTTCCGCATACGGTGGAGTACACACCTGCAGTACAGTTTTCCTCCCTAGAATATGTGACCGTTTCAGTCAACGAAATGGGCACCGAAAACGATACTATGGACAGTGCCAAATCGATTGCAGCAATGCCACCGGAAACGATGTTGAAAAACACAACGCACGAAAAACTTATGCAACACATCGTGAAGGACGATTTGCTATTGCAAAACAGTTCGGAAAAAATGGTAAGTGACGAGCAGAAATTGATGGTGAAAACTCCGAATTGTAATTGAAATGCGTCATGCTCAACTCAACCCACACGTTTCTCAACAGTATCCGAGGGATCCACCATTTCTACATGCCAAGCCCGAAGACAGTGTGTCGGAGAGCAACGACGATCGTCCGGTGTTTGACTGCGAAATAAATGCAACAGAGTATGTTCCTATTAGTAGTGAAATAGTGCTAGAAGACTCATCGTCCAGCTTTGACGAAGGGATCGGTTTGAGCAACACGGAAGATTCGAGTGATGATCAAGCAAGTGCCGACGTAGGCACACTGAATGTCCTCAAATCAGTCGAACTTCCACCTACGAAAGAGTATGTGCGGAAGCAGAAGAAAGACAAATCGAAAAGCTACCCGTGTGAAATCTGTGACGAACGATTTACGATGAAAAAACTCCTCCGGGAGCACCACGCTACGAAGCATCCGGGCCAGAACTGTAACAAATGTGGCGTGTGTGAAAAAACGTTCAAGTTGCGTTCAAACCTGCGGCAGCATCTTCGCATCCACACGGGTGAACGTCCGTTCCGCTGTGACATTTGCTGCAAAACGTTCGTCCAAGGCAGTGCTCTCACGGTCCACCGGGAATTGCACAAGGAGCAGCGGGACTACGAGTGTCCGGTCTGCCAGAAAGCGTTCAAATCGAAATTTGCTTTCAAGAAGCACGAAAAAGTGCACATCGGATTACGGCCCTTCAAGTGTGATGAGTGCGGTAAATCGTTCACGCAATCGTGCAACCTTAAGGCGCACCAGAAACTGCACACGGGAAACCACGCATATCAGTGTGCGACTTGCTCCAAAACGTTCCGGTTCAAGTCACACTATCAGGATCACCTAATGACGCACACCAAGGAAAAGAAGTATTGCTGTGGCCAGTGCGGTCGTACCTTCGCGTATAAGAACTCCTACCAGCGGCATACACAAATCCACCGGGACGAAGCTCAACACCACTGCACGGAGTGTGGGAAGCAGTTCAGCAAACTGAGTCATCTCACCTTCCACCACAAATCGCACGCATGTGTTCGTACAGCAGCATCTAGTGCGTCCAAAAGTATCGCATGCGATATCTGTGCCAGCGTCTTCGAGCGTTCTGAGTCCTTGGTGGCCCATCGAAGAGAACTACACGGTGCGGTGGAAAGTGTGCGTGAAAAGGGACGCTGTCGGTACAAATGCGTTATCTGTAGCAAATCTTTCCGGGAGGAGAAGGAGCTGCGTACCCATTTCAAGCTGCACGAGGCCGACGATTGCCCCTTCCAGTGTGGGATGTGCGGAATCCTCAACCTAAACCCTATATCTAACTGAGTGTTTTGGGTTCTTGGCTAGCGTGGTGCATAAGAGGCACAGGTTAAATTTACGATAAGGACTAATTCTGTGATATCTCTCTGAGTGTATGAAATATATATACATAAATGTTTGTAACCATTGGATTCGTACAAAAACAGCGAATGCCTACAGGATAAGATCAGTGTTTTAATTACCGTCACAAACCACATTTTGTGACAATCCGCTCGCCACACACCTAGCCCGAATTAATGGAAACAAAAACAATAATGCAAGAGAGGGAGAGAGCCGTATCAACGGTCGTTCTTACAGGGTTGCTTATCTCGTATGCATATGTTGCCGATGGAACCGAGGTAAGTGTTCTCGCACGGTTCTGGCACGGTGTGTGGAATATAATTCTTGTGGGAGTAGTTACCTCCTTAACGGACATCCTTTGCCGCAGTGTCAGCTTCTTAGACGGAACCCTTTGGAAAAAGGGACTTTCAATAAACTAACTAATTGAAAGATATTCCTTAGGACGACGCCATGTAGAGTCGGGCATCTTGAGCAGAAAGCCAACGTCTCCTAACATAGTGCTCTAATCCCATCGGAATGGACGCAAATGGGTGCATAATAAAACTATTAATTTTTTGTTTAAAAATAAAACGACAAGAAGGGAGCGAGATTTCAATAAGCTGCTCTTATGAGTGTCAAGGCGAATGCTATACCTTTGGAGCTCGATGATGATGCCAGATTGATGTCCTGGTTTTTAAAATTTAATTAGGTCATTTTATAATGCCTTTTTGTTCGTTGTAAATTTTGCACTTATAATATAATTTAAAAAAAAAATTACCATTGCTTTGAATATAACCCACACAAGTTTTTATACCACTTATAATATGCTTCAAACTATGCCTTCATACCATCATCCAGCAAACCTACGTTTTCCTTTCCTTTTTTTTGCTCTTGCTTACGCCAATCACGTACGCGCGCGAAATTACGGTGCCACGTTTTGGGACCGTCCATTTCTGACGCACCGAACAGCAAGGACAAAAGAGAGAAAACAAAATTGAATTGCTCAAATTACACGTTTCTTTGATGCACAAAAAGTACCGTACCGCGTACTAAATGTTGTTGAATTGCGAATTGTTAGCTTGGGTCCAAATTTATTTTATTGAATTCCTGCAGAACAGCAGCAGCAGGAGCATATAGTTCGGAATGATACTACTACTCTCGATGTTTTTTCTGCTATCACCAACAGCTGCTCGTTGTCTTATCGAACGAAGAATTTTTCCACGTACAAAATATGTACGAACTGGAAGATGGATTGCTCTGGCATGTTCTGTAAGTCTCATTTATACTATTTATATAACTTCTCTTCACATTCATGTTATCATTTAATCAACTTGCGCTGTTCCGTTGTTTTCAAAAATGTTCGCAAATCGGAAATAAACCATTACGATGTGTTTTTTTCGCTTTTGAAATACTTCAAACGAATTGAAGACACACGAAAGGAACCAAATCATTCGAAGCATCAATAATTTCAATGATTATCGATTCGGTACCGATGATTTGATTGATAGTATTCGCATGAGTTCCATCGTTAATTATAGTTATTAGTGCGAATTTCATATCAAAGGGTATGATTATTTTGTGCAGGTGTCTTTTACCTTTTTCTTGCAAATTCAATTCTATGGGAATCGAATTTGATACAAATACAGAACGCTAGAGACTATATATTGAATTTATAATTGTATTCTGAGCTTTTTTAGACCTGCAAGATTTGTTTTTCAATCTTTGAAACCTCCTAACAAATTTACATATGATATAAAATATTAAAATTTAACTTTTATAACATCCGATAATCCACAGAAAAGGATGTAAATTTCTTAGAATTTGGTTGCATACCTTTTATACAACTTTGAATCCCGTTGCCTCTTTCTCTTTGAAAAATCGTAAATAATTCGTGTGTTCAACAACAACATTTCGGTCACGCCTTTCTATCACCAGCAACGGCCATGCGTGATTTCATCGATTCCTGCCCGATCGCACGGGGCCACTTTGCACCTCCAACGCCCACCACTGCTGACCAGTGCTGCCAGCGAAACTTGATTATGTCTTATTGTTCTGTCGAGATCGTGTGACTTGAATTCATTATCTGTGCGCTAGAAATCGTTTGTAGCATCCGAAACACTACCACCACTGCCGCGTTACAACCTGCCGCTGCCGCAAAATATTAACGTCGCTGCCACCATCTAATACCATCACGCTTCCCGTTCCTTCGCAACCCATCCGACTACGGTAACGCACTTCCGTTCCCCGGCACAACCGACCGGCTGGCATGTACCAATGGCTCCGCTTCTGGTGCAGCAGCCTTTATGGCTGGTTAAGGGGCAATACCTCGCCCAGTATGTAGTATGCTGCCATCGCGTACGTGTCGTCTCAAATTTTGGCCGTTTGTGTACGTGCCCTGAGTGAACAAGTCCTTTTCCAGAAGCTAAAAATCATTATTCTACTGTGGCACTTCTACCTAGCAGCTCGCGCCGAAACCCACTGTGATAACACTGATTTAGAATCGATTTTTTGGATTTCCTCCCAAATGGATTGGTAGCAGGGAATTTGGTTTCAGTGCAATGTACTTAATACATCTCATTGTACTTAAATAAACTTACTACTCAACTGCTCATGAAAAATAACTTAAAATATTTTCAAAAAATGCGTAAACTTTCTTATTAGATACGTACTGTCCTGATTATGTTTTTGAACAAGTCTTTTCCTCCCTGTTTAACAAACCTTGCGTGTTGTTGGCACTTTCGGTAGCGACAAATATATTATTAATTACGACCAACCACAGTACCGACAAAAAAGGCCGCTACATGAGTTTTGCCCAGCTTTTTCTCTGATTGAGTACATCATGCACGACAAACTCGGTGCGCCGCGGCTCGAAGCCACCATAATGCTGGAAGCGCTCATAAAAAGATCATGAATGAAACATGCTATGTAAGTCATAAAAGCATTATTCTTCCATCAGAGACAATCGTTTTATCATTTGCCATGACGGTGAGCAGTGTCACCGTGCCGGACCAATCACACGGTAAGTACGGTACGGGTAAGATTAGAAAGAAAGGTGAATCCGCTCGTCACCGGTCATGACCCCCGCACGTTAAGAAATGAATCGTTAAACGCCATGATCTTCCACGAGATGGCATGAAAAATTCAAGATATCCTTCACACAATCAAAGTGAAAGGGCACTGTTGATGCAAGAAGTTTTCAGGGAACGAGATGTCGAATGTAAATATGACGAGGACAGTAAACTTCGCACACGCCACTCTTGTGCGAGTGAAATCGTGAATAAGACTAGTAAAAATGTGTTCTGTTTACAGGTTTTCTTGAAAACAATAGCAAGGCCGCATGAAACAAGGTAAAATAACTGCTAATCTATTAAATGTATAGAATGCTTACATGGAGAAGATAGATGAAGAATCATAATGAACTATGGGATCGCTCAGTCGGTGTCTCACACGGTAGAATTGGTACCAAATCTCAATTGAGCTGTTATCCCGTATGCAGCGCATTGATTATTCAGCTATGAGTACATAAAAGACAAGAGACAAGACAAAGACAAGATTCATAAATTGCAAAACTCATACTTGTGAGGTTTTAAAGTACGTGAAGTAATAGTACGAAAATCAAAATAATGAATGTTGTTGTTGTATTACTGTTTTCGATCTATTAATTTTAATATGTATTGTAATTTAGCTTAATATTGATATCATTTATTGTAATGAAATCAATAGTGATCCGATTTAATGGTTATACAATGTTTGGTGAAATTTCAGCAAAGTAAGTATTGCTTCGTACCAACCATTTATTATATAACGCCTTTAAAGGGCAAGGAAGTTTCTTCCAGCGTTATGATTTATTATAAAGGCGGAATGAGGGGTTTTACTTTCTGTTACCTAACGAACAATGCGTTTAAAATACACCTTTTCCATCATATTGAACAATACAATAAATAATAATAATAATATGAATTTAAAACAAATATAATTTATATTTTACTTGTCTCCTTAAGGATTCAAAATATCATCATTTTTAACAATTTTATTGTGTTCTGATACATTTAAATGATTTAAATTTTGATTTATTGTAGTTCATTAACCGTAGCCAATTTATGGCAGCTCTTGTGAAAGGAGTAAAATGACTGCAAAGAATTATTCGTTATTGCTAGCTCAACAGCAGAGTGAGACATCGTGAAGCTATAGGAGAGGTTACCATCAGGTATAGCCGAGCATGTTCTTAATGTTACTTCTTGTAATGTTAGAAGTCTTGTTTTATCCTCTCGACAGCAGGCTTGACTGAAAGTTGCAGGAAAAACTAAGTACGAACCCATGGCGCAGTAATGTAAGTATCAAATATGTTTAATGAGCTTACAAAATCAAATAAATACGAATATAATCTGTTTACCATGTATATGGTTCAGCAGAGTTCAACAAGTTCAACCATTTCAAAAGGAATGTAAATATCTTCCTATACAAAAAAAGTATTTTTATCTTTTTTGAAATTTTTAAACAAATTAGTAATTAAAGCAGTCTATAATGCAAGGAGCTTGAGAAGTTTGCAAAAAATCTTCATCCGTCAAAATGCAACATGGTGTAACCAAGTGATTAATCATGTGCAATAGGAGTATTTGCAAACTCTAGTATTAGGCGCATTAACCGCTTGGTGGTGTTTATTTATTGCGGAAGTAATTACCATAGAGTACTCTTTACGGTTAGAGTAGACTGTATATATGTTGCACATGGATAGAACATTACGAAAAAGCGGTAATACAGGATACCCTCCCGATAACTTAAATACTTAACTTGAGCGTTTAATTGCTTATACGTAAAAAAAGAATTTTTTACGAACGATTGTACGATTCATTGCCATCAGTGTTATCAACTGGCCACATACAGCTTATTCTAGTTTATTGAAGAGCACCACATAGAGATTTTTACTGTACTGATATTTTTATTTGCAAACTGGTAAATGGCTAATATTAATATACTTAGAAGTATATGGTTTTAGTTCAAGTGTCTTTTTATCGATGTCACGTATCGATTATAAATTGTTATTGTTACATTTGACAAAGTTGCAATAGAACGTTGAAAATTACTTCAAAGTTTGTAGATTTGTAATTTATGCAATGCTAGTTTTATTAGTTTTAGGTTACATCGTCAAATCTTCATGAGCGCACATTTTATGAAGAATAAAAACAGAATAAGAATGATAGTTGGCGAATTAGTTTCTTTTTCATATTGGTAGGACTGTCCTTGATATGTTCCTGTTCAATTACTCGTCAAAAAATTCTTGTTTGAGAGAATCAACAAATTTATTCGGGAAAATGTTTGAGATGCGCATCGGTTAATAAGATGCTAAAAATGAATTTAACGTAGTCATATTAAAATTTGTGAAGCATTACTTTCTGATTACATTGAGTAGACAAAATAAATGATCACTGGTCATACGATTTAGATCTATCAACCGACCAAATTTCCCAACAAATCTTTTTTTTTATCTTATTTTGGTTTAACGTCCTATTAGGCCTATCATTTCAAGCTTTCCTACGTAGCCAGATAGTCAGCTGCTACGGGGGATTGGTCCTGATGGATTTTTGATACCAATACTGCCGTGTGGAAGTGATACAGAATATAAAAATTTATTGAATTTAAATTTAACGACTTTACTATAGTATTTCTAATCTCCCTTTAGCAGCTAAATCGGAACCATCTATTGATACACTTTCACCTTATCTCTTTTCGATTAAATCAACATTCAAATATTCACCAAAATTATCTATTTCGTTTTCCATCCCTTATGGAAGGGATTTTTCATTATTCCCGAAGTAATTGAAAAATCATGTCTAATATTATCCGACAATCTCATAAAAACACGTGAGTAGACACCGAACCAAATAGTTTATACCGAATTCACTTGATTATTTCTGGTCTCATTAGTATTCGTTTACACACTTTTATTTGGCGATGAAGTTGATTAGTTGAGGTTTCACTGACTAAGTCGACCCTCAAGGGCAATTTGACCGATATTCTGATAAAATCAACATTGATTATTCGGTCGGCAGAATCCCTGCACAAGAAACTCGCCACTACCGGAACCGAATCAGCTTAATATACGCATTGGTCTGCCAATCACACAGACGGCTTACAGATGAAAAATAAACACTGAGAGGCATAAGCTATTGCATCCTTCCAACTGAAAGGATGAGCCGTATGTAGAAAGCAGCCCGGTGGCAGTGAATATAAAGTAAAGTAAGATTTTGTTCAATAAGAAAGAAAGCAAATTATACACACTAAAAGTACAGAACGTGCCTTTACTGATAAAACTACTCTATGAAAACGTTTGTCTACGTGGAAAATGTTCTTCGCCACTTGAAAACATATCAGAACCACATTCTTGAACATGGCATTTACGTAAATACTTGGTAAACTATCAATTTTCCTCAACTGCTCAGTGAAGTACAGTAAACTCGGTTAATGCTATCTCAATAAATCTGTATTTGTCCCATTAATAACAATTTGTTTGCCTCTTTTTATTTCCCTTGGCCGAACCGAACGCATCGAGGGGACTCACTTCAGCCGTATCGATTGCCCGAAACATATTTTTTATTCAAGCATTGACAATAAATTTAAATTAGAATTTGCATAAAAAGTTCCGTAGCTGCTTTATGTGAATGTATTACGGATGTGAAAGAAATTAACTTTTTTAACATCAGTCAAGGAATGTTACACTAGAATAAACCCAAATAGAATACTTTTTTTTTCATGTCAATTCAGTTTAAGAATCGTTTCTTTGCTACCTTGCAAATAATTTATCAAGTATCAAGTGAATCAATGTTGGGAAGTTCTAAGCGAATATTATCATAATTTATATTAGTAATGGTTTTACCTAAAAACACGAACAAAAAATAAAAACGCTTAGAAAGCGGAACTAATTCGACAAATAAGCACAAATCTATTATTTACTATCGCAGCAAGTTTGATGGCATATAAAAACGGATGCAAATGCACGGTTACATTCTAAGTCACATCGTTGCGGAACTGAGTAAGGTATATTTAGTATTATTGTAGTATCAATTAGAAGAAGAAAATTATGTAATGCACGTTATGAAAACATATTTACAAACATCGAAGCATACTGAAAGGACAAATGTGGCAATCTTGTGTATACCATTTAGGAAATAATTTCTACAAAGAAGATTGCAACAAAACTTCCATAGTATTGCAAAGAAGATTATGTTTTATACATGAAGAAACAAAATTTAACTTATTTTGTTCTATTACTATTGTGTCGTAAAACACACAGCTGATATCTTGCGGCAATTTTCCGTAAAGACAACAAGCATGATTTTTATTTATAAAATTTTATTAAAACCTGACCAAAGGATTGTTATTGTTGTAACAGTGCAACCTACCGAACTTGGCTAGGATAAGACAAGGCAGGACATATAGGAAACCCCTTAAGAATGTCATACCAAGACATATTGACGCCAATATTACGGCTAAATACTACTTATATAGTTGCATGATACTTTGTTTGAATGAATAGCAGTACCAAGATATCAAAATTGATACAATATTTGTTTATGCCATAAAGAGAAGATAATAATTCTTTCTAAAAATTTCATAAAAATGCTTGTAGTGCATGAAAATTAACTAGAATAAGATAACATATTATGTTCGTAACATTGCAATATTGACTGACAATACGGTTACGTAGCCGTAATAATTGAGTATATGAATAATAAAATTTCGTTACTGACTATTCTGCTGTAGGTAAAATTTGGTGCATGAATGCCAGCAATGTCAATGTGAATCCACTGCGCCACTAACAAAGCATGAGATCAAGAACATTTTAGTAACAACTAAAATACAGCCAAAAGGACATAAATGCTTCTTTATTTTTTGTACAGCAAACTATTAACTCATGCCTGCTTATTACGATGTGACTTACTAGACTTTTTTGACACTTAACCAAATAGTTAGTCCATGGTACGAACCTCTTGTTCTTCAGATATACACAGTGCATCTGTTTGAAAATAGGTGAATTAATTTTTGAAAAAGGGGTAGATAAAATCATCTAACATTACTGTATTTATTGGAAATTAGTCTTAGTCTTAACCAAAGACTTCTTACCTTCATACCAGCATTTCGCATGTGGAAAAATCCTCTTACACATATGACTCAGATGTATCGTGGGTTGTAATACACAAACCCTACAAGAATGTTTCCAAATATTTAATAGACAAATAGTTTAATCTCACTATGTGGCTGTCCAGTGACTGAGGCGCCAGCGACAATGAAAAGGACCGAGGTTCACGTCTCATCCGGACCGCACCCCCGCAGTGAGGACTGACTATTAAACTGTATTAATAAGTTTAATAAGATTTACGCATTACGCAATTTAAGCATTACGCAATCCAAAGATTTGTAGTAAACCACTAAAAGCATTAGTATTAAATATTAAAGTATTGCACTACAAACTACAACCACGAACAGAGCTCGTCATTGCATTCCTCCAATGTCCTTACACAGTTATGACTTAAAAATTCTTCTGAGCATTCCAGGTTTTGGAAAAGTTCACATCTCAAATACGCATGTGAATACAAGGAGTGCCATACTGGGACCGATTAGATAACATATTGGAGTCTTACCAAAATACGTGATGTTTCCAATGCATTTTTAAACGGTTAGTTCTACGAGCAGCTAATGGCTCTAGTAGCAGACCACGTTATGCTAATGCTATTTAGCGTTGTAGATAACCGATCATCCATCGGCCCAATAGCAACAAAGCACCAGGGGCCGATAGAATTGCAGGCAAACTAATCAAATAAGCTCCTTTGGATTCTCAGCCAAACTTAACATTACATGTAAAGATGACAACGACTAACATCACTTGCGAGATGACGGTGGATAGAAACCCTCCAACAGTCTTTGATCTACCACGAGTCTGAGTCAGGGCGATGGACTAACTCATTTACTCTTCGATTGGGGTCGTCCGATATATGACGTCTATGTCATCAGTATACAACAGATTCAGAGTTTAGAAGGTCCCCGCACACCTTTCACACATAAATGTCAACATTACGTCCGAAAGACCAAGAACTTTAAGTTTATGTCATGGGCTTATAATCGAAAATGTTTCTAAGACACGATTGATATTATGTGCCATTTCGCCAAAACCAGACCAAACCTTGACAATTGACTTATAACTTAAACGACCCTCTTATGGTTCTTTTATGGCTATATACTAATAGTGGATAGTTTCGTCCCCTCCCCTCGTTAACATTTTATAGATGTTAGCTACCTTTCAAGACAAATTGAAATTGAATGTAAGCAATTTTTAAATGTACTTCTTCCCCCGTCACGTCTTCATACGTTAGATCGGATGTGGCCTGTATGGTCTAATGTTAAGAGGTCCTTCCAACACCCGAACAAAACAAAGACACTACCCAAGTTCACAAGACAAGAGTTCTATTCATCACCATCATCATTCAAATCGATCGATTTCGTTAATGTTTGACAAAAAAAGGTAATTATGAATGAAATTCATAAATTCATAAATGATGGTTACATTATTATTAATTTATATTTGTTCATAATTGTTTGCCTCAAGGGCTTTACAAATGTGTCAGTTGACAATTATGGTCGTTAGATAAAAGGCGGGTTCAGAAAAAAGCAAAAGATACATGTAGATCGAACATATCACCTATGAATATAATCTTAGATAGCGCACGAACCCATCAATCAGACTGGAAGAACCAGGCTCGAAGCAAAGGGATGAGAAGAAGAGGGCAAATGCGCAGACGGTAGGACGAGATAAAGGTGGTAATGATAGACAGCAGGGTGGGGGAATCGATGTTGTAACGAAGGATGTTGGCTACAACAAATTTTCGTGCATGATCATGGTGATCTTCGATGCTGTTGTTGTTAGATTGTTTTATAGAGATTTTGGGCGCTATAGCCTCATTCGCCTCTTTAGATCTTCGATGCTGAACAGGCCCAGTAGTTGACACCGCACATAACAAGGCAGCACTGCGGTTGTTTAGAAAGTGTCTGGCGGCGAGTATTGTTTCGCTGTATCCTCTCCAGTATATAGCGGTGACGCCAGACAACACTGGCGTCATACATAATAGGATGAACCCAGAAGCAATACAGAACCCTCAAGGCACAGATGATGACAGTGTGCCAACACTGTGCTGGCCCGCTCGATGATCGAATTGAGATGTGGCTCGAAAGGCAATTTGTCGTCGATCCATACCCCAAAGTCCTTTGCTTTGGAGTAAAGAGTGACTCGTGGGAGAAGCGAGTTACATAACTGGTAATGATAAAGTTGCTTATCAGAGGAACGGCCAAACGAGGTAACGCAGCACCAAGAAATACAAAGAATGAGTCCGTTGGAGGTTCACCATCCTGCAAAAGTGTCAGCGTATCCTTGGAGGGAGTACGTGTCGCAAATCGATGACATAGGTAAGAAGTATTTTACATCGTAAGCGTACAGCTGATATCCGTTAGATGGATTCGGTGCAGTGCAAACGATAAAGGTCTAAAACGTTTAGACCAGTACCAAAACCTTAGTGACCGGCTTCACACGACATGGTCGATCCATAATCCCAACCAGCCGCATCCTCCTTACGCAGGCCTGATTATCCTCTTGTCGATAAATACAGAAACCAGAAATGGCGCACGAATACCTCTCTGCGTTGTAGAAGATTAAGATAAAATTTTGGTGCTTATGAGGATCTTATCTGATTGCAAATATCAATGAAAA
This sequence comes from Anopheles minimus, assembly GCA_000349025.1. Classification (NCBI taxonomy): domain Eukaryota; kingdom Metazoa; phylum Arthropoda; class Insecta; order Diptera; family Culicidae; genus Anopheles; species Anopheles minimus. The sequence goes on from KB663655.1 coordinate 3,504,092, forward strand.
ACATCATCATTGTTATCACGATCACACATTAAATCACGAAAAGTTGGATCTATTATACTACAGTTTGCGTAAACTTCACAGGCGTCGTTCACAAATTACG
>KB663655.1:3518861-3534965 GCA_000349025.1 Anopheles minimus
GCTCAAACTCTCCTTTAAGCCGATCCGAATAGAAACATAAGATAAACAATAGATAACATACAATAGGAAAGCGTGATGCAGATACAACATAACTTTAAGTAATTAGACTTACCTAACAAAGTAGATCCCCTCACCTTTACACGCAGTTCTTTTTTCTGTTTGCTTCGGTTCGGCTTCCTGTGCTCGGTTCGATCCGGTAAACATGCATGCGGCCTACTTAAGCTATGATTACAATTATCCTGATGAAATTTTAAAAACGACACAATTTGTTGGTTTGTTTGTTTTGTTTGTTTCTAGCTCGTGTAAACGATTTTTTCATTAGGAGAAATTAAATGTATTTAAATTTTGATTAGCGCCGATTATTCCGATTCTACAAGTGGGCAGAAGCCCTAACACGAGTTGTATGTTTCGAACGGCTTGTTGTTTGAGTATTTTCACTGGGAATGTCATATGATGACATTTCCCGAAACGATCAACCGAATTTTGACAACTGCCCTGTTTCGTCGTGTGTGTCGCGTTTGCGGTTGGCACGTTTTGCGGTCGTCATATACAAACAGAGCAGTGAATTTTTTTCCCAACGCAATTTATATTACCAGGATGGCTGATTTTGATAACGCAACCAAGTGCATCAGGAACATGGAGAAAGAAATTCATCTTTTACAATCGGAAATAGCGAATACACGAAATGGCGAGGGACTGGAAGAGGACAACGCGGAGCTCAAAGCGCTGATGCAAGAAAACACGCGATTAAAACACCGCTTGGAGATTTTGCAATCGGTAAGAAAAGATAAACAGAATCGAAGGAATAAACTTTGAAACATTCTGTTCAGGCAATTTCCTGTGAAGGCGGATCCGTCGACTGTACCACCTCTGCACCCAACGAATCTATTATCGGTGAACTTCAACGAATTTTCTCCGAGGCAATTCGTAAAGCTTTCCCCGGAATATCGGTTGCGGCGGTGGTGACCATTTCCACTTCGCCGAAGTTTGGCGATTATCAGTGCAATAGCGCCATGCAGATTGTGCAGCAGCTGAAGCAACAATCGGTTAAAATGTCACCGCGCGATGTTGCCCAGAAGCTTGTTGACGAGTTGCGAAGCCCGATAGCTTGCGTTGAAAAATTCGAAATAGCCGGTGCGGGCTATGTGAATATTTTCCTCTCAAGGTAAAGTTTCACTTCCATTCTATTATTCGCAAGTTCTTCCGGCTTGTTAACCAGTTTGTTTTACCCGTTATAGGTCATATGGAGAGCAACGTATTATGAGCATCTTGAAGAATGGACTACAGGCACCACCAATGGAAAAGAAACGGGTAATAGTTGACTTCTCGTCGCCCAATGTGGCTAAGGAAATGCATGTTGGACATTTGCGTTCGACCATAATTGGAGATTCGATTTGTCGATTCCTGGAGTTTGTGGGGCATGATGTACTTCGTATTAACCACATCGGAGACTGGGGCACGCAGTTCGGCATGCTGATTGCTCACCTGCAGGATCGTTTTCCGAACTTCCAAACCGTTTCACCACCTATAAGTGATTTGCAAGCATTCTACAAGGAGTCCAAGGTTCGGTTTGATAGCGACGAAGTGTTTAAGAAGCGTGCTTATGAATGCGTAGTTAAGCTACAGAGCGGCGAGGCTAGCTACCTGAAAGCATGGAACTTAATATGCGATGTATCGCGCAAAGAGTTCCAAACCATCTACAACCGGCTGGATGTGAAGCTGATTGAGCGTGGTGAATCGTTTTACCAAACCCGAATGCAAAAAGTCGTTGAGGAACTAAAGCAGAGCGGCTTTCTCGAGGAAGACGACGGTCGTCTTATCATGTGGAACGAAGATCGTGCTGGAATTCCGCTGACGGTCGTCAAATCGGACGGTGGATTTACCTACGACACTTCCGACATGGCGGCCATCAAGCAACGGCTGCAAGAGGAAAAGGCAGATTGGCTTATCTATGTAACCGATGCGGGCCAGGCCACTCACTTCCAGATCATCTTTTCCTGCGCCAAACGGGCTAAGATTCTGGACGAAAGCAAACACCGTGTGGACCACGTGGGCTTCGGTGTTGTGCTCGGTGAGGATGGCAAAAAATTCAAAACCCGGTCCGGCGATACGGTTAAGCTGGCCGAACTGCTCGATGAGGGATTGAAACGGGCGATGGATAAGCTGCTACAAAAGGAACGTAACTTGGTGCTCACGCAGGACGAACTGGTTGCTGCCCAAGAATCGGTAGCGTACGGATGCATCAAATACGCGGATTTATCCCATAACCGTAACAACGAATACGTGTTTTCCTTCGACAAGGTAATATATTGTTTGCTATACATCTATTAGATGCTTCCACAACTGCATTCGTTCCATCCTTACAGATGTTGGAAGACAAGGGTAATACCGCCGTCTATTTGCTGTACGCCTACACCCGCATTCGCTCCATCGCCAGGAACTGCGGAGGAGACTTTGCCAACAATATAGAAAAGGTGATCGAAAGCACCGAGCTCAAACTGGAACACGAGAAGGAATGGAAGCTTGCCAAGGTTTTGCTCCGCTTTACCGATGTTGTGCTAGTTATCACGAAAAATCTGTCCCTTCATTATCTGTGCGAGTTTGTGTATGAAGTTTGCACCACGTTTAGCGAATTTTATGACAATTGCTACTGTATTGAAAAGAACAAGCAAGGTAGAATATCGTTTGATGATTGCCAATTGGAAAACGGATATTAATAATTATATTAATACTTTATGTTGGTGTGTATTTTGCAGGTGATATTGTCAAGGTATATGCATCCAGGATTCTGCTGTGTGAGGCCACATCACGAGTGCTGGGAAAATGTTTCGACATTTTGGGTCTGAAACCGGTACATAAAATCTAAACTGTTTATGCACTTGACCTATTTATGGCTTGCGTCTGGGATCCTGAAAGTGTATCAAATAAACGCCTGAATTCGAAATAGAGATTGTATAATTATTGTAATAAATTTGATGCAGCATGCTTAACGCTTTTAAACAGGTGTTGTGTGTTGCATCGAATTGTTAAAAAGGATTATATAAAATATTTATAGAACTACAAGTTTCATCCGAAAATTGAAACAAGTATCTTCCGTGATTAACTTCCTCTTGTCTTTCTTAATGTGATTCGATTTATTAAGTTAGCCACAGAACAGTGGCTAATTGTGAAAAAAGACCATTCGCACCTTGTTGTGTTTGAATATTTGGGTAGTAAAAAAGCATGATGTGTGGAAGTAAATACACAATAACAGTTGAAAATACGTGTATAAGATTGTAGAATAGTTGTTAAAATGGATCTCACACGTTTAACTGTTATCAGAACATAGTAATAAATATATTTTTAAGAAAAGGAATTGAGGAAAACATTTGCGCCATTCTTCGCTGACATCCTAAAGAAGTGAAGAAGTCGATCTCATTTTTAAACTCAAATGTCTTCGACTTCACTGTTGTCATTTGCTGCAAACATAACCCGAAAGAGATCAACCGCCTGTACCATGGCGGCAAGCGCAAAGAAAATTCTTTCCAAAATTCGCCAAACAAACCAAATCACAGGAGGAACGCTGTACGTAGTGAACAGAAACCCAAGAAACTTGGAACGTTTACGTCTGGCATACAAAACCGACGGCTATCATCTGGAAAGACCCGTTCGAAATTTTTGGCACAGGTATGTTTTGGTTGTGTTTCGGACGTTCTCACAGGGCTAATCGATGCGGTCAATGTTTGTAGGTTGGAATTGAACGCAAGCAACAAATACGTTTCGGCCAAATTGGTACACTTTGAAAATGGCACCGTAATCGAATGTAGCACTACGGAATGGGCCTTGAAGCGCCACCTTTACAAAGGCAATGACTTTACAGCGTACAGTACGCTGGGAAAAGCGTTCGCCTCACGCTGCCTAGATGCTGGACTTACCGAGATGCGATGTGATCTGAAACCGACGTCCAGTATGAAGGTAGACGCATTTCTTCGTGCCGTAGAGGAGAGTGGAATTCGATTAGAAGAACCGGAGCGGATTCGTCCTGCCTACTCATGGGACATGGAGCGACCAGAAAAGCCATGGGAAGTGTCAGAGTAACACACGTACAACGAGAAATTACATAGTGGTTTAGTGAGCTACGGTTTATTACATCAATAAACGATGAGCCGTTTCAATGTAGTTTGCAATCCTTACTGCTCGTACTTGTGCTTGATGTCTTTCCACAGTTTCTGCAATGGAAAACAATAGAACGGAGTATCAGTATACATTACATAATAAACGGCGCATCGTTGGAAACGACGATGCTGCCATGAGCACTTACCCCTTTGTTATGGGATTCGAACACGACGTCGGTAATCATGTCGAAGCCACGCTCGAAGAAAAATACACATCCCGCTACACCGACCAAGTATGTGGACGTGCGTTTCAGCAGTACATTGTTCAGCAGCTTCATTTTGATTCCGATCAAACGACGGCAGGAATTTCCTTTGCACTTGCAATCACAACACGGACGAAGAAAATTGCAAATGTCAACTTGGATCAAAATGATTGCTAAAGCCACGGTCGTAGCGTGTCCGAGCTTTGACATGTTCGAATTATACATTGAATGTTCGAAGTTCGAACAACGTAAATTAAATTTAAAAAAAAGCTGGCAGCTTGTGCCACCGTTCTGCGCAAATGGTGGCAAGGAACAATTTAGATGACAAAAACAGGCAATTTGTATGATAAAAAGGACTTTCTATTAATAAGTAATGAAATCCACAACTATGACTTGAACCCAATTTACATCAATTAAAATTGCAAAACGAAACAAACATGTTTAATTTTGGAATTCGGGCCAGAAGAACCAATAATTGCGAGTTGAGGCATTGAAAAAGTTCTATTCAGCAATTTTCGTCAGTGCTGTAACGCGGATGTAAAATATATTTGCAATGTTACATATCAAAGAAGAGACCTTTGTGCAATTATTTAATTCTTATGTATGTTTATTAGGCTTTCATTTGTACATGATTACCTTTTTTTTCTAGCATTAATTACTGTGTACTACTGTAATTAGTATTAGTATCCATTTACACTAATAATCAGCGGCCGTATTCGACAAGTAATCCCTACGACCAATGTTCGAAGCTTGCTTGCTCTGTACAGCTTCCAGCTTGGGACATTCTGTGATACGATGGCCTAAACCACCACAGTAACTACAACCATCGCCCAGATCGGCATACTTCTCCGTCTCCGAGCAAAGTTCTCCCAAGAATGGTGGAACTTTTTGTTTAGCTTCGATCAAAAGATGTTTCAAATCTAGCAGCACGAACTGTTCCGTTGCCTTGTTGATAAACGTTGTCGCTAAACCCTTCGATCCGGATCTACCCGTACGACCGATACGATGCACGTAGTTTTCGATGTCGTCCGGCATATCGTAATTGATGACATGTTGCACGTCCGGAAAATCCAACCCTTTGGACGCGACGTCTGTAGCGACCAGGACATCCTTTTCCTGATTTCTGAATGATTCGACCGAACGATACCGTTCCTCTTGATCCTTTCCGCCGTGGATCGCCACAGCTTCCACTCCCTTAAGCAGCAAATATTCATGAATCGCATCGACGTCCTGCTTTTTCTCAGCGAATATAAGCACCGGAGGTGACGTTTTCTGTAGACATTCTAATAGGTAAACCACTTTTGCCTCCTGTTTCACATATTCTACATCCTGTGTCACGTTCATGGAAGCCGCACCAGCTCGTCCAACGTTTATGGTGACGGGTTTCACAAGAGCTGACTTGGCAAAGTTTTGGATCTTCTTCGGCATGGTGGCAGAAAACAGTAGCGTCTGACGCTGACCTTTGAAATATGAAAATATTGTACGAACGTCTTCCTCAAAGCCCATATCAATCATTCGATCAGCCTCATCCATGCACAAGTACCGGCAGACGTCAAGGTTGACTAACTTCTTATCCAGCATATCCATCAGACGACCCGGTGTAGCTACCATGATATGTGCCCCTTGCTGAATGATAGCGATGGCATCATTGACCGGTACTCCTCCGATCGCAAGTACGGTACGTATTTCCGGCATACCCGCTTCCAGCAGGTGCCGGCAGTAGTACTGGATGATATCGTGCGTTTGTTTCGCCAACTCCCGCGATGGACAAATGATTAGTCCATATGGACCTTCGCGTTTTATGAACGGTAGCCGTAGCTCCTGCTCCAAACAGAACATTATTATCGGCAATACAAACACTAACGTTTTCCCGGAACCGGTAAAAGCGATTCCGATCAAATCGCGTCCCGCCAGCACGGCCGGTATTCCTTGCACTTGAATCGGAGACGGTTTTTTAATATTACGCTTCGCTAACGCTGCCAGTACGGTTTTAGGTAGCTTCATTTCGCGGAAGGTAAGTATCGGCGGTGGTACATTGTCTCCATCCGTCAATATGCGAAGCTTTTCCCGAATCTTCTCGTGGCGTGAGTCTGGCTTCGCTAAAATGTACCGTGGCGGTGTCCAGCTAGTTTTGATGGGATCTTCATACTGTATGCCCTTAGCCAACTCAGCAACACCCATAAGTGCCTTCTTTTCAGCGACACTTTCCAGGATTTTCTCCTCCTCCTTCAGCTGCTTCTCAACGGCGCTTATTTTTTTGGCCTCTGCTATCTTCTTCAGCTCGGTATGTTGATCCAGCAGGCTAATGTTAAACTTCCTGCCCCAGGACTCCTCCGTGCTTTCCTCCTCGTGTTCATTTTCGCTGGACGATTTTCCGACTGCAGATGCTTCCGCGGTTAGTTGAACGATGCGTCCCATCTTGAGCAGTTGCTGCTTTTTCCGTTCCCTCACCGGTACGTAGGGGACGTACTTATCGTTTTCTTCCTCATCGTCACTTTTTGCAGAGTCTCTCCTATACCTTTTAACGGAGGAAGCCGACATTTTGCCTCAATCACGAGAGAATGAGCCTGAAAACTTGAAAAACAAGTGTTTAATTCGTCTGGCTAATTATTTTTCTATGTTTACAATTTGTTTGTTGTGCACCTCCAGCAAAATTAACAAGCAAAACATATTATGTGTATACCACCTATTTCAAAGCTCGGTTTGATGTACACCCAAGCAACATTTTCATTCAAACTTCATCTATTCTTGCTCGAAAACATAATCGAGATTCTGCTTGAAATGGTCAACAATTCTACCGTTGATCTTGTGAAAACCTGAAAACCAACATTTTCTTAAAATTGGAAAAAATGTGTGTGTTTAGATGGAAATTGTTGAGCACAAAAGGTAGAATAGAAGTGTCGGGAGTGTTCATTTTGGAAAAAAAATGGTCATCAGAAACTGGAAACTTCGATTTCTATGTGCAGTTTTCGACCACATTTTAAATAGATAACATATTTGATGTTTGTTATTTGATAGGTTACGAATCGTTTAAAAATTCTCTAGACATTGCATAGAACATGCAAAATGATCGCAAAACATCATCAGTTTTCAGAGATAAAATTGTTCGTTTTCATCAGCGTATGGCATTACTCTGAAGTTAGTTGACGGAAGAGCTTAGCCAAAACACCCAAAAGACTCTTGTGAACAAGCCTCCTTGAACTGAAGATAGACATTTTTCCATAACTTAGAAAATTTCAATATATTTGCCTCGTGGTTACACAAACTTAAAGAATAATCTTTTATGGTCAGGCCATATAATGGCGAACTAGACTGTTTGATACCACGTAGTTGGATAGTCAGTCCTCATTACGGAGGAACGGTCCGGGTGGGATTTAAAATTCTGACCTTGCCGTTTAAAGACCGGAACCGCTATCGAATCTGCCTCCGGACCGTCCCTTTTTTACCGGAAAGCCCAAAATAATTGTATTAAACCAAAAACTAAAATTAAAACTAAAATTAGACTATCTTCTATATGCGACAAAAAACTAGATGATCAGGATGAGAAATGAAGCGAGGATTCTAAGCGGGAGTGGAATGAAAACAGAGGGAGATGAAAATCAAATAAATGAAATGAGGAGTTTAAAGATCGATGTGACCGTAATAATAGACCACTGCAGCTAATCGATGTGAGATGTCAAAGGATAATTGAAAGACCCTTAGAGATCGATTAGGGACGTGAAGAAGGATCGAACTGAGAAGTGCGGGTGCATCTTTATAATCAAGCAAAAGGGAAACATCAAACATGAACTAGGTTTGGTAGCAGCAATTATCGAGGGATTCGATGCCAAGCAGACGACTAAGCCATAGACCAACATCAACGATCACCGAAATACGATTGATCTCGGTCTAGTCAAGAACATATGAGAACACTATTGGTTGGCGGGCACGAGTGAAGGAGATGATTTTACATTTATCGAAAGGTAATTCTTTGCGTGCCAAGGGGAGAAACATTAAGAAATAATTTGGATAGAGAAACAATCAGCTGCTGGAGAGATTAGAAAAAAGATTTTCAAGTCGTCAGCATAGGCCAGAAAACAAACTGGTGAAAAAACAGTGATTACATCATCGATGAAAAGGACAAAATGAAAGGGACCAACGATACTACCCTGAAAACCACCGGACTCGGGACAACAAGGAGCAGGCAAGTTAAGATTTACTTAGAACCATTACAAAGGAAGAGACTATAATCAAGAAACAATTGAGGAAGATATGTGGAGGATAGGAAGTTTCGCTCCTTGGGGACTCCTCGTGTGACAGTGGATGCTGTTACTGAAGGATGTTGCCGCGATCAGTCACGATCGGGCAGCCGACGCAACAATACGCGGCAGTGTGTGCTAAAAGTGAGCATTTATCAGTGATAGTAAATAAATATTTATTCTTCTTATTACTATTGTGCGTGATGAAACTACATTATATTGTCTCACTCGGACACAACGGAGTAATTTCTTCAAAAGTTAAGGATGATGACGAAGCATCATTGGAATGCTGCATTTTTCTGATCAAAAGTGCGTACCTCGTGATTTCTGGATTCTTACTACGAAGTTGAGGGCAGTGATGAAAGCGGGGGTGGTGTGTCGAAAAAAGTTAGAGCGAGTAAAACGATCAATTCTGGTGAGTGCGCATGCGAGTCCGGTTGCAGTTAGGGTGTCAACAAAGAAGCATTGGCAGCAGGACGGTCTTTCTGCAAAGTTGGTCGGCAGGAAGGACTGCTGAGAGTTATGCCTAGTTTTGTCTGTTGATTATCATTGGGAGATATCTCTTCAAACAATGTTCCCAATAATTCTATGTTCTAGTTTTAGTCATCCGATGCGATAACGGCGCCGTTCCTAATTGTAATCTCATTCGGACCGTTCCCCCGTACACAAGACTAACTGACCTGTTCCGGGTAAATTCAAGTCATGGTCGTAGTGCCAAAGAAGAAGTTTGAGCTACCTTGCAATTATTTCTATCAGCTATCAGCTGTTAAACCCGGTGGTACTAGCAATAGCGGATTAAGCTGTTTAGAGGCTCTAGGCGTATCGAATGTTGAGGCCCCAGAATTTGAAGGAAACCCAGCCTGGGGAATTGGTCCTTCTACCAAATTTACAAAACCTCTGCTATATTGGTTCTTTTCCGGCGCGGCCTTGTCATTTATCTAGTAAGAAATTCTGACCGCCGAGGCCCGCCTGTCCGACGACGCCCCTGGCGACCGCCAACTTCGCCCGTAGGTTAATCCGTCACTGGCTACCAGTACGCGTCAATCGAGTGGGTGGGTGCTCGAACTTATGTACACATCGGTGCGGCATTTTATTTTAGCCGTACAAACTTGTCGTTCAAATTGTTTGTGGAAAATCTTTACTTTTTACTAGGCGGGAGGATACCTTAAAAAATCTAAATGTCTAGTAAATTATTACCCCAAGTGATTTTACGTTTCGAAATTCTATATGAAAACTCCCAATATTATCTTCCCACGGCACAGCACAATCTTATATTATTAAAGGGAGTATGTTGCAGGTGGTATTCAACGCAGTTATGTTCTTGTAAAGTGCCTCCACTTCGGGTTTGTACATGGGCTTAATGATGTCATAATCAGTGAACAGATCAAATTTCGTGTTTCCTTGTTGCCTCTTCGTTTTCGACATGTCGGAAATCAAAGGAATTATTAGTAGCAGCTCCTATTTTCGCCACCAAACTGAGCAAATTTGTGTCACAGGCCTGAGAAATTTGACTGATAAAAGGCCCATATCTTTCAAAACGAAAGTAATCGTAATCGTAAAGCAACATGAGCAACTCAACATGAGCCAAGTGGTACTCGATATGTACCCGATTGGAAATTTTTGGAACTGGACTCTGCGGTCAGGAAACGTCTTATTTCTATTAAAGAGTAAATGAAACGAGCTTTGAAAGAGGAGTGAAGTAAAACACGTCCACGATATCGACAAATTTGATAAACTCGATGCCACGAGGACTTTAAATTGTCATAGTCAAGTTCATAGTCTTAGTTGAGTATTTTCGGGATAAGGTGCCTTCCACGGTTTGGGGAAGGAAATGTGTCCTAACCAATGTTAATTCGATACCTGGTTAAGTTAAGGTTTAAGTTCCCAATTGTAAGTAATACGACCTGGCCGTTCTATATGCATGAAAAATTCATAGTCATAAACCTCAACAGGCTCAATCGATGGGTCCTTTTTTCGTGTCACTAATACGTGCATTGGAGCGGCACGGTGGCCGAGGAGATAGCGGCGCCGGTCTCATACGGCAGGACCGGGATCGAATCTCATTCGGATCGTTCCCCTGTACGCAGGAATGACTATGCTGTTGCGAGTAAATTAAAGTCATGGAAGCCAGAATTGGCAGGCCAAGACCTCTCAAAGCTGTAGTGCCAAAGAAGAAGAAGAATACGTGCATGAAAAAATAGTTTTAATGTTTTGGTGCTGGTTTAACGGTTAATAAATTAATCTACTACCTAAAATTGGACAAAAAGCTTGAATTGATTAATCTACTCTCAATCCACATCGTTAGTTTTACTGTCCCATGACTGTTACGACCCAAATGTATTTTTGTAAATAATTATCAAGAAGATGTAAAATTTTTGGGACTCCCTACGTACGTACTGTTGTGAGTCACAACTTAAAAACAATACTAGTTTTGCTGAACGCGAACGAGTCGTTTCGTTCACTTAGAGGAAGTGAACGCGACAGGCAAATCTTTCATTCATTTTTCTTCTATTCTGAAAAGTCCGGCCAATCTCGAATAACACAGTAATACGACTCGTTCACAGTAAAGCGGCATATACATGTCTTGCAAAAATGTTTAATACTAGCATAATTAAATAATGCTTATTCAGTGTATCACTACCAGTACTTACCATTCTGAAAATGAATTACATTGGCAAATCCGTAATTCGTTCTAACTCCGCCCAACTAACAATCAAACCTGTTTCTCAAAGTGAGAAAGCACTACAATTTTTCCAACAGGGACTCTGCGCCTAGTCGTTTGGTGGTATATGTACACCTATACGATCTGGTTGAACTGAACTGAACTGTACTGAAGTTCAGATGCGATCAGTTTGTCCTGGTACGTATTGGATCCGTTCGTTCGTTCGGACACTGAACGTGACTATGAACACGTTTAGTTCATTTTGTATTGGTACGTAAGAAAAAGAACGGTCCGTTCGTTCGTTCGCAGAATACGCATAACCATGCAGAATGAGACGATCAGAGTATGTTTTACTTCACAATATATCGCACTTGATCGCACTTCAGCGATCCCTTTCTCTGCTGTCGTATTTTCTCTCACATAAGAACTGGCCGATCTTATGTGTGGCGAACTTAGTTCACTCGTTTACATTAAAGCACTGAGCGAACTGCACGATTCTCGTTCACTCAGCTCATGACCATGCGTTACGCCTCACAACTTGTGACCGAGACTGACACGGCCTGCAAGCGAACCAGCTAAAAATACATTTTCAAACACAAGTAGCAAATTAAGGACTATTTTTTAATTCTGTCCAACGTGGACTAAATTGTGTTTTGCTTTATTCTAGCGTGGTCCAGTGGCAGAGACGATAGCGGTGCCGGTCTTCAAAACGGCAAGATCGAGGTTCAAATCCCATCCGAACCGTTCCTCCTTAGTGAGGACTGACTTTCAAACTACGTGGTATCAATAATTATAGTGAGCCATTTTATGGCCGGCATGACCGAATAGGTCGTTACGCTTGAAATAGGACCACCAGGTGGGAAGCATTCCATAGTAGTGTGTGGGCGTAATAAAATTATGTGGTGTAAATGAGGAAGGCGAGTAAAAGCTATGTTGATAGTAGCTATCATAAAAAATAACATATCATCATTTGGTTTCGATTTCCAGAACCCTGGAATTAAGCCAATCCGAACACAATCTTCTAAAGCAGTCAAGTTCTATATTTTATCATTTATTTTATTTGTACAAACTTCAACAATTTTTTTTCTTTTACAATAATCATAATGAATAATAAATCTATAATCTTTTTGTTTGTTGTTTCATCGCTCATGCATTTGCATCGTCGTTTTACCATTAGCTGTCATTTGCCTTTACGTTTTTTTTTGTCCCAAAATGTTTGCACATTTATGATTTGCGTGGTAGTTCAGTGTTTAAGTGTTTTCTGTGTACGGGGTTGTTTGTTTGTTTGGGTTTTGGGTGTGTATGTTTTTCTTTTGTTTTGTTTAATATTGTTAGGTTTAGCAAATATTGCCATTAGCTCTGATTTTTATCCTAGCTTTGACCATTGAAAGAATAGGAAACAACAAAAAACGGAATGTTTTGAAGTTGGTAATAAACGATAACGTAATAATGTGTCATATTAATATGAATTACAATTGCCAGCGCAGACCAGTAAAAGCTTAGTTTCTTATAGATGATGTGAGATGTGGAACGATCTGGGTTGGGTGATGAGTTGCACTCATAATATGCTAATATTTTTATGTGTCTTACATATGTTGTTGGTCGAGTTTTGATGAAGTTGATCACAACTGTAATGGAGTTGTTGCAACGATCGAATTAAACAAAAATGTTCCCGGTGCATCAGAATGTTGGCTTCCGATTGCTGGTTGTATGGGATTTTTTCGTGTGTAAATTGTCCACTAATCAACAGGACTTGAATGATAAACTAAAATGGTCGTACTCTATGTACTGTTATCAGCTCACTGCTCGGCGTTAGAATGGAAGTTTGGGTGGGAAATCCCAATTCGAAACATAACTCACATTAGTCAAAACAATAGGGCGATACTGATGGGTTTGTTTACGAAAACAAAACACTCGGCAGTCCTGGCCAAATCCTATCGGGAAGACACAGAATTTGACCGCAGAACAGTTTCGTGCACCTTTTTTCAACCAGTGGTATGCTAGTGCATTGCCCTTAGAACCATGCGTCTACTAAAATGATATACCTAAGAACTGTTCTCATGCAAGAAAACGGACATTGCTTTTTACTGTGATATGTTTAGAAGTGGGGAATATGGTATACTTTTAAACATCTCCAGCAAAAGTACAACGAAAGTATGAACCATTTACACAACGCACCCCTCGTCCTCAACCGCATTATTAGCTATTTTCTTCATCTGGCACACAAACACACATTGGTCTTTTGCATGTGCTACACACAGTTTAAACCTCTCTGCACTGGAATGGTAGAAAAATAGTTCACGAAATATTCTGCACCGTTACATCAGCAGGGGAAAATCCGTAGCTAGCTAGCTAGTTAAAAACTCAACCGTTTCATATATTAACAACATACACACATTAAAAGAACAAATTGCAACCGAATGGATCGAGATAACTAAATCCAGCTCTAGGTAAACTAAAATCACTTACACACACGGCATCTGCCGGCATGATTTTGTATGTTTAGAAGGAAAAACTTATTTTTTAAGTGCTGATCTTGCACAGTAGTCATCAATGGGCATTGCGTAGATAGCAACGCTAGTTCCATTGCAAACAGTACCACCAACGTGGAGTGTTTAGGTTAGAACCAAGTGTTAATAGCAACAGCTGGGGAAGTAGCTGTGTATCATATGACTCTTTTCCTATATATCCTTCGTAATAGTGAACTGAATGATGTAAGCACATGTCATGGGTTTTGTACCACGACTGCTACCCCACACAAGTACGATCCGTTTGATTCGTGAGCTTTTTACGTGATAGAAATAACATAAATAGTAACGTGGTGCAGTGTATTTGGTTCTTTTCAAGCGCTGGCTACAACTGTTAGTATCTTGTGTGTGTGAACTGTGTTCTGTGTCTTTGTTGGTTTCACTCTCGTGTGTAAGAAAATGTACACGCCGATAGCAATGGAGCCGCAGCTCAACCATACCAAAAAAAAAATAAAATAAACAAGCTTCTAGATGCTCTTGGAGAAATATATCTATATGTATCGTGTGCTGTCAGTTATAACTGGGCGCTTTACTAACTGTTCTTGCTTTTGGTTTCTTTTCCCGGGTGCTACTTGTAAAAGTACTCTGATTTCGCTGCTATTAGTGGTTTTAATGCTACAGAAGAGGAAAGAAAAAACTAAAACCATAAACAATTTCCCTTTCGGCCTGCAAATGTTGCATTTTGATGAATTCTATGCTACTTCCATGCGCTTGCCGGTTCATTCTATCGCATATCGTGTTTGTTGGTTTGTTTGTTGTTGTTGTTTTTTTTTTAATGTATGTTTCACCTATATTTCCCCTCACAGGCAATCTTACTTGCTCCTTGCCGCGTGTGTGTTGCGCCTCTCTAGTGTCGTTTCGATTGCGTTCGATCCGCTAATTTACAACAACACGGGGATGGGGAACCTGTGTGTGTGTGTTTTTGCATTCCATCTGCAATAAATGTTCGCTTGAAGTGGCGTTCACCATTCTCTTGATTGTACATTATATGGTTTTAGATCGAGTGAACTTGGTCGAGTTCGATTGAGTAGATTATCATCATCGTGTTAATTACTTCGTCAAAGCTGGCCTAGCCTCTAATCAGCAAGCTTGAGTTTCCGCAATGCTTCGAAGCAAGCGTAAGCTGCCGCAGCTGTGCCCGCAGGCGTAAGCGGATACAATTCCTTCCAGGTGTAGTACTACAGGCTAGAAAGAATGACACTTGCATTTTGCGATATCCACGGACCGTAATGGACGAAGTCATGTTATACCTGGGTAGCTCTTAGCCGGTGGCGATTGCTTAGCAAATTATGTGGATCGGCTCGTTTAATACTTTCATGACGCATATTCGCTACAACTTGGCATGAAACTAAACATTTCGGGTACCCTATTGGGTGCACGCGGCGCCAACCGGCGCACTTTTTTTCCGTCGATGAACGCACCGCGATTGGGTAAAGTTGGTAAGCGGTGCAAATGTTCACTCTACCAATGATTTGACCGGTAACAAACATATAAACGTGCGTGAAAAGTTCAATTTGTGTTCAGAAACGGAAGCGAAAGTGTAAACTAAACAGTACATATGTCTTTGGTTTCCTGTTTCGAATCGCAGTCGTTTGGGCGAACTGTGACGCGCGTTCAATGGCGCAAAATAAAGAAAACAACAACCAATCACCAGACTTGCACCAGATGAAGAGGCATTACAGTTAATATAAATACTTCATGTTTGTTACTCTTGCTCTTGCATGCTACGAATCGTTTATACAGATTCCTAATATTATAATATATATATATATTTATTATTTTCAAATATGCTACCACCGTCTGCGTGGTGGATCTAGTGAAATCATGCATTGATTTAAAATCTCTCCGTTCCATTTCGCCCCTCCCCCGCGTGGGTGGGTGGGGGGTGGGGGGATAGGTGATCGTTATTCTATTCATGGTAGCGAATTTACTTTTGCTTGCATTTGCGCTAATTCGATCTTAAGCGATTAGTTGTCCGTACGTTCGATTCAAATCGATTGGTTGCGTCGTTTCAAATATTAGTCGCTCGAACCACGCACGGGTTTTTAGCATGTGTTCGTTTTTTTTTTGGGATCATGTTTTTTTGTGGGTTTTCTTGCACACTTATTTTTGAAAAAGGCACTGAAATTGTTGTTTATTTTTTGGACATGGGAGGAACCTTCCCCTTCCCCCTCAATACATTATTTCGGTGTACTGTGTATGTGTGTGCGCGTGTATGTGTGTGTATGTGTGTGTGTGTGGGCGTCGTTATTGTGGATGCATTATTATGTTTCGTTTTTTCCTCTCTTAGCTTGTCGTTATCTTTCCCTTTTTTCTGCG
>KB663655.1:3536920-3660924 GCA_000349025.1 Anopheles minimus
CATTTTGTGTCCATTTTGTTAGTGTATAAGCGTGTTTGTGTGTATATTTTATTTTCTTATTATTAAATTCAATAATGTTGTTTTTTTTATCGTTATATTTAAAGGCTCGCCCCGACCCCTCGCATTTGATTTTTTTGGTTAGTGTTTGTTTGCACTTCGATACAAATGATTATGCTTTTTTTTGGTTAAACATTTTCCAAAATCATTTATATCTCTCATTCCTCTTTGTTGATGGCTTTTTGATTGCACGCAGAAACATATTAGTAATGAAATTGGCCAAGCTTGATTTTGCTTTGCTAGTGGCTGACAGATTTGGGTTTTGACGTTTTAGTAAAGTAGCATTTTCCATGGTTAGTTGGTGGATGCTGTTCAATTTCAAGTACGCTTTGCAGTTGTGTTTCGTTTTGCTTTTCTTTGTTCATGTTACAGAATAACGTAGCGGAGGTTTTTACTGATAAATACTGTCAGGATCGCTGCATAATGTAAGAATTAGTGCTCTTGTGCGGAAGGATATCTTTTTCGTCTGTACTTGTGTCCTTCGCCGAAATGTCCTCTGTGTGCCTTGGATTACTTGCAACTGTTCAAGCATTTAAACCTATGAATACAATACACGCACACACAGACCTCGCTGTGGCTAGGCTTTGCACGGGTTCTTACACATCCAGAGCATTTCGTGCCATTCTCACACGCGCAATTACTTTGATTTGCTTTGTTCGATGGAGTTCAATGGAGATCAATTACATGATCAAAAATAAATGCTCGGTAATGAAAAACACAAACCATCATCATCATCATCGTTATGATCGTTTCACGTTGATTTTGAACGTTTTTAGAAACGTCTTATCATTGAAACATAAACAGGGTAACAAAAACCGTTGAGAATGTAAGGTAAAGATCCACAATTCACACGTCATTGTTTTGTTTTCTTCATTTCCGTAATCTTCGTTTTGCATTCGTATGATTTAATTGAATCTCATTGATTGAGTTGATTCAGTAATCGGTTTTGTTCTTGAATTTCTAATGTATCGTACTCGAGTTACATCGCTTTGCAGCAAAATCAAGACAATAAATTTAACACTTCAATATAAACGAGCTGAAAAAAATAATGCTCTCATACATCAACTCAGGGTTTTCATACAACAACTCATTTTAAATAAGTGGATGTTGATTAACGCATTCAAATAATGAAAATGGTATTAATCAAATTGCCTAATTCTTGTTGTTGTTGTTGCTGTTTAAAACTATTGCAAAAATACCAACTGCAAAGTCTTAAATGAAAAAAAAAAAAATCACAACTAGAAATTGTTGAAATTTTGTTGTAATTATAAAATATGCTCGAGTTTACTTTAACGATGACGATTGTTTTTTCATGCATGTGTTCTGTTTCAGCATGATGTTCTTCAATGTGAGGGTTCTTACTGTGCGCTGTGTAAGAACATATTCATCATTCAATACCCAGGCTTATTGATAGCCTTTACCTGTCAATTGGTGCTGTGATAGATTCGCTGTCTATATTAATTGGATATGGCCACTGCCTGACTGAATGTGCCAGAGTCTTATCAGCACCAGCAAAACAACCTCTTCTGATTTCCTTACGATTACCCTTCTGTTCTGTTCTGTTCTGTTCTGTACTGTTCTGTTGATTGAGGAGTTTGATGTCGCGTCTTTCGATTGACGACTATATGTACAAGTACATAAGATAGCTTGCGTGTGTTTGAGAGAGAATTTATCGATGTTTGTTGTATACCTCGATCTTACATTCCATGTCATTTGAAATATTATTTCTGCCGTGCTTCGGAATCTGAATCCGAGAGAGGGGGGCGAGACCTGGCTCAGACATCCGCCGTTCGCGATGTTATGCTGGGAGATCGTGAGTGTATGACGACACGGTGACCATTCTTGGTCACGAATCCGTCACTCTCCACAAGAACGGCCGTCTGACGGCCTTGAGGATCGCCGTTACTATCCGGTGATTCCTTTGATGATAGACTATGATCCACTACACCTATGTTCGCCTGAGAACCGCCGAGAATTCCTTTACTTTTACCACTACCAGGGGTGCCACCTCCACCGCCTATGCTGCCACCGGCGATCTGGCTACCATTGTCGCCACTACCTACTGCAGCGCCGCCGCTACCATCGTTATCATTGCCATTGCCACCATCGTTTCCGTTATCACAGGCATCTATTTCAAGATCATCGCCGGAACCGTCGGTTCCACCGCCATGACGCTGCTTGTAGCGTTTCCACGCGTGTTGTATCAGACGTGCACAGTACTCCTCGCGCTGCCTCCAGAGCGTGGACGACACTGGCTCGTAACCTACCTCGTCCGGACGCTGCTGCACCTCGCCCAGCTCGGCCGTCTCTTCAATAGGGTTTCCTTTCCGAGCGAAAAAGTCTTTCGTCAGTGCGTCCAGTATATCGACGCAGAACATCATATCGCCCCGGCATATGGGGATGTCCATCGAAATGATTTTATAACGATTCGGTTTGTGTATCTGCAGGGGCGGTTCCAGCACGTCCAGAAAGTCCGACAGCTGATCGTACCGGACGTATTGGGTGCCATCCGGATCAAACTGCTGCCATATTTCGTAGTACATATCGTAGTCGTCGTCTGTCAAGCCCTCCTGCACGTCCTCCGTTGCTTGCGAATAGTTTTCGAGAATAACAGCAATGTACATGTTGATGACGATAAGAAAACTTATTACTAGATACGCCAGTAGGTACGTTATGCCGATCGTAGATGAACCACAGTTCCCCGGGTAGCCTTTATCATTGTCTGGCGGCAGACAGTCTTCCTCGTTGATAATACCATCTAGCACACCATCCCATCCGGCCGAGGTGGACATCTGCAATGGATCGTCAAGATGCAGTGAGTCGTATTATTGCACCAGCCAAATTTATCACGCAAACCACGTATCTCACCTGGAACAGCAAGATCATACTCTGGCCGAAGGTTTTAAAGTTGTACACATCATCCAACCCACTCTTATCCTTGACGTGCATGAAGAATGACATTCCAAAAATGGCAAAGATGAACATCACCAAAAACAGAAGCAGGCAGATGTTGAAAAGTGCAGGCAGCGACATAGCTAACGCAAACAGCAACGTCCGTATACCCTTGGCACCCTTGACCAAACGCAATACACGGCCCACTTTTGCAACTCGCACGACTCGCAAAAGCGTGGGGGACACAAAGTATTTTTCAATAAGATCACTTAGGACAAGACCTGGCATGGGCGGAAAGATAAGAAAACATTAGAAATCAATTTGTTCAGCAAATCAATGCATTTCCGCACTCACCTAAAATGGAAAGAATGACCACAACGAAGTCAAACAGATTCCATGGCTCGATAAAGTAATGGTAACGTAGGGCGAAAATCTTCATCAAACATTCGCTACTGAAAATGCAGATGAAGATCATATTCAAGTAGTCTAACACCGCACTGAACGTTTCTGATTGTTTGTAGTGATCCAGCGTCATGGTTAACATGTTGAAGCCGATGAACAACATGATGATCATGTCAAACTTTTTGTTCGTCACTATTTCGAACACTATTGCTTGCGGACGCCACTGTAACGAAAAGAAGGCAAATTAGGGGAGGAGCACAGCATGTTTTTAAGTGTACGCTTACCCTTGGTCGTGGGATTGCCTTAAGAGGTTTCTTCGATCCCATCTTCTTCATTGCATTGTAGTACTTTTTCTGATCCTCCGTCATGAACATTTCCAGTGATCCTCCGGCTTTCTTTTTCTGTTCGTTGAAGTTGTCAATGATCACACCGATGAATAGGTTCAACGTGAAGAACGATCCGAAGATGATGAAGAACACAAAGTACAGATACATGTAGATGTTTGTTTCCCGTATAGGCTGTTTGCCGACCTGCAAAATACAATCATAGAACCAGGTTGAGTACACGTAAAAAGCACCAACAGTGCAATGCTAGAACATACATCACGAGAATCAATGGCATCGTTCATGATCTGTATCCATCCTTTGAATGTCGCCACTTGAAACAGACATAGATACGCTTTCCCGACGTGATCGAAGTTCATCGGCGAATTTTCCCATGAATAGTTTTCGGCCTTGCACGCATTTACGTCCGGAATAATTTCGTGAGGTAATGTTGTTTTATTTTTATCCACACACTGTCAAGCAAGGGAACAAAATCAAATGGATCAGCACGTTTCACAAGGTTGATACAAATGAAGAACAGCCATTGAAGTACCTTGAAATATTTGCCAGCAAATAACTGCACTCCCATAATAGCAAATATCAGCCAGAATATCAAACAAACCAGCAGCACGTTGAAGATGGACGGTATAGCTTGAACCAATGCATTCACGACGACCTGCACAATACGATTCAATTGTACAGTTGATTCGAATGATATAGAGGAGAAAACATTAAAGATCGACGGAAAAACTCAACAATGTTGCTTTATTTGATTTTTTTTTCATTTCAGACAGGAAAAGCCCAGCTTTTTCGAAAATGCAGTGAATAGAATATGCACAATACACTAATGAATATTTAGATAAAAAGCGTACATAGTTTCATGTTTTCAAGATGGAAAAATGGCAAATTATTCTGTGACTTTGTTAGCTGATGAGCTAATGTGCTTAACGCTGAGGTGTTAACAAAAATTGTACTCAAGATACAGTTTTACAAGAAATTGAAAGCTAATGAGTGGTTGAACAAAGTGTAACATATTTAACACGTTTGATGGCAATGTTATTACAACGATGCGTGTGCTACAATCATTTAATGCTACGTGTAAGTATCCAGAAGTTAAATCAACAACAACAAAAACGTTTAAGTATGTATGTACATGATGTACACTGGAGAACAGATCACACCAACGTACACTTAACACGGTTAAATTCATAGGCAAAACATATTTCATTCCACAAATGTGTGACAGTGTTACAAAACAACATAAAACTTAACTCAAATCAAGCGACAGTTGCCAACGCAACAAAACACAGGGTAAGGAAGCGTACTAGTCCTACTCATGAAATATTCAGATGCAGCGTGATGAAGTAATGGCCATAAGGAGGTCTAACACAATATAGAATCTCATTTATAGTAACATTGGCTACTTTAGGGTTTTGTTTGTATGAATCAAAAATAACTAACACCATGTAAGAATAATCTAGTAAGAGCAGCATAAGGATAGCGCAATTGGTTGTTGAGATGATGGTTATCGTACTGGTTTAATGCTTCAAATCATGTAATGTAAGTAGTGCAAATCGATATGTAAAATGACTGTTTGCTCTATTTGATGCTTTTGGTTTCGAAACTAATGAGAGGTAAAGTTAAATACTTGGAAGTTACGTACCCTCATTCCCTGCATACGGGACATGGCACGTAGCGGTCTCAGGGCTCTAAGAGTTCGCATGGTTTTGAATGCTTGAATACCACCAGCTCCACAAAGTGAAGCAACGAAGTTTATTAAAGATACCTAGGAAATGCATTGGGTCAAATCAAGTGAATATTTAGTGGTTGATGGTCGTAACGTTGATCTGTAACCGCCCGTAACTTTTGTTGTCTCCATATAGCTACCCTTGCTTCGTGAAGGATTATGTGTCAATTATTGTGTCCAGTATATGTGAACTAATTTGGAATTTGTTTTTGATCTTACATGTTTGCATTCACTCTGATGCTACATTTGTGTATGTGTATGTATATTTTTGAATCGAAATTAAATAATTTTTAAAGGTATTGAGGAACTTCATGTTGTTGTTATGATATTTTCAATTCGTAAATAAAGCATAAAAAATCAAGCGAGAAGTTGTGAAATGCTGCTTGCTGAAGTGTATAGCAATTTTACATCGATTGCTGTTTTATATCGCAACTATTAGTTTCAAAATTTCATTGACCAGGTTATTGCATTAGCTAACACTTTTTAATGAACTAGAGAACTATACTTCAGAAGTTGTACTTCATCGCACACGAAACTTAATACCCAATGCAACACTGAATTGCGATCTCTTGAGAAAAGAAAGTTACGGTACGTATTTGCAAATCAAAAACGTTCAACGAATAAGAACAAATACAATCAACGGAAGTATAACAAAATGAACACCATACATAAAAGTGACATCGACACATACGAAAGCGACGGTTTTGCATCAGCATCAGCTACATGTATAACACGTATAGCAGCGTCTCGAGAGACTCGAAAGAGGTATTTTTCTTCTGGCTTGCACAACAGTTGTATTGCTTGACAACAAAGTTTGCGATGAAAGTTTGAGCAGAATTTCCTTAGAGGCTATGATCGTCACGCACAACATTCAACATATGATTGCTTAATCATCATCTATGTACACCTGTGACCTCAGAAGCTTCAAACCTTTCGTGTACGAATTGTTTAATGCCTTAGCTGTTGGATATTTGTAGTTTTTTCTTGTTTGTATTATCTTATTGTTTGTTTTATGCGTTAATGGAAAGTCAACTCCATTTTATTCTTTTTTTTTTAATAAAAACAAAGCATACAACCTTTGCTGTCGTAAATCATCAGACCAGTAATAAGTGATATCTTTCCATATTGTCAGTCAAAAATATACTATAGAAACATACTGTCTGTGAAAGAAAACATTTTGGTTGTAAACGGATAAACAAAAGATCTAATCCAAATCATGTACGAAACAAATAAAAAGGTTTCCAGCCCGCGATCTATATGACACTTTCCAATTCATCAATAGAAATGTACATAATGCTAAGCTATCGTAGTCTTGCTTTTGGTTTTGAATACCCATCAATGATAAATAGAAGTGGTAATGCTTGCAACATAAACACTGGAAGCTAAAACACAAGAAGTACAGCTAGATAGAAAAGAACAAGAGACAATGTACAACTAATAACGCTCAATTGGTTTGGTAGTTTATCATTTACAGAGTTTGCTCCAGCGAAGTATTTCATTCAGAGGAACGCAAAAAAAAACGCTTTCATTATGAATGTAAATAATTACGGCATACTGATTCTCTCACGAGCGTTTGACAAATTTTGGAAAGTTTCACACCTAAGTAGAATTCATTATAGAAAGAGTGTTCGTTTATACTAAACATCGAATATTACACACTGTTGACCAAAAGCTGCATTAATCATGTTTGCCTTAATCGCATATAAACCAGCAACGCGAACAAAAGAAAGACAGAATAACAGGTTGTTTCTTTGGACAAATGTTTTTTTTTTTTTTGAAGAAATACAGCACACGTCTATACAAACATAGAGAAGACTACAAGGAAGAAATATAGATAACAATCGTGTTTCGCCAGCTAGAATGTAGGAAATTGAAGGAAGAGCAAGATAGCTTCCACGAACAATGTCACTGCACAAAATTGGTACACCATCAAAGCCCAGAGGTTAGAGTGCCTCCTTAGCAATCGAAATGTACGCAAGTGAACCAAGTGCCTTGGTACTTACTCTCATACCCTCCCAACGTGATACGGCACGAAGCGGGCGTAAGGCGCGCAGTGTACGCATCGAACGGAACGCTGGAATATCGGCCGCTCCCACCCAGATTGCGGCAAGGTTTATCAGCGATAGCTAAGAAAAAATAAATCATTGAACGAAGGAAAAGATACGCAATGAAACGCAAATCGAACGAAAGATAATCGGCATTATCATTGCCTAACGCAATCACCTTGATCTAACCAATAATACACATATCACATGGTGTGGGATGTGTCTGTGTGTGCTTATTTGTCTTAAGTATATAAATCGTTAGTATAGTACGAGATCAATTTGCATGATCAGTCTAGTTTCGCTATTCTCGACTGTGTGATAGTATGTGAGTACTTTGGTTGCATTAATTTGTTATTACGATCGGTTATGGATATGGAGATAACAGAATTATTTGAGGGTCCAGTCAGAAGGTTGAACGACGCGCAGGAGGACGTTTATACTCACCATTACGATAATAAAATCAAGCCAACACCAAGCATTCGTAAAGTATACTTTAAAACCTAAAGCTAACCATTTGATTAACATCTCTAAAAAAAATATCACTGTGAATATTCGGTCCATATAATAAAGGATATCTTGAAGGATTGGGCGATGTGGAAGATGGACATCTTCAAGAGCCTGTGCAGGTGCCGAATGACACAGTAAACAAATGGGGAATGAGAAGAAAATAAAAAAAAGGTCATTATCGGAACAGAGGTACATCCATCGATCCTGGTACACTTACCAAAGCTAAGCTACTAAGCAAAATCATAGTAATTACAGCAGTCTCGAAGTACTTGTTCTCAATCAGCTGGAACGTTTTGAGACGTAGGTTTCCCCAACCCTGCCAAAACGGAGCATCGTCGTCTCCAGCGAGCACTGGGAATTTTTTATAGCAATTATCCGGACAACAGTCGGCCGGCGAATCTTCGATAACTTCGTCCTCCTCGGCGTGAATAATAAGCTCGCCATCCAGCGGACCTTCCTCGCCTTCGCCTTCGTCGTCGAGCTCTGGAGAGTGGACAGAAGATTATAACCGGCGGTTGAGAACCCCGTGTTGGTGCGCACTAAACCACCTACCTTCATCAATTCCTAAATCCTCCTTGCTGGCATCACGTTTTTCTTCGCCCTCCATCGTTTCGGCGCTGCCTTTGTGGCTTTCGTCCTTGAATGGGCGATTTTTGTGACTGCCATAAGATTTGATACTGGCAGTATCATCGTCCTGCAAGGACACGCCTCTATGATTCAGTTCATGTTCTAATTTATTATCTTGATGATTACTAATAGAATTGCCTATCACCTAATTATCAAGACATAATACACACATAATGAGATTAATGTTTTGCTTAGCAGCTAAAGGTTCTGGTAGATAGGTGAATGATAGTGTGCGCGTAAAAACGATCAGGTTGCAGGCAAAATGACTAGTGTAAGACTGTTCGAACAAATCAGAAATATTAAATTCATAACGAACCAAATCGATGAATGGATGCAAAGGTGCGGAAGTCGTTAGTAGGACCAGTAGTACGTACCTTTGAGTTGTTCATGATTTGCTTGTTTTTCTTCGCTTTGTTCTTTAAATCACCGTGGATGGTAAATTCCATGCCATCGCCTATTGCTACTTCCAGCTGGTTGTGCTCCTTGATGCCTTTCTTCAGCAGCCCGTCAGCCAGTATGTCATCTGGAGTAAGTTCCAGCTCATTTTCGCCATGTTCTGCAGATATACATGGACATACTCCTTTGCCTAACGCATGTGTGGTTTGTTTTTTTTTTTAATTGTTTGTTTGTGTGTCATGATTCAGTTTCCATAAAAATGTGCAAGATTGCAACACATATACAAACGGTAGTACCAATATATGCATTTTATGGTCAAATCGAATAAGTTACCATTCATATAATACCGGTTCGAAACCCATGTAATCCGAGATTTCAGTCGAACAAGAGAAGTAGATCGGTTTATTTTTGAGTTTCACAATGGCATATGTTATGGTATTCCATTTCAGGCAGTTTGGTTTAATGCGCAGATCGCGTCGGAACATTTATAATGTAGAAGTAAATAAATCGAGAGAAAAGATGATACAGTTTCGTTAAGCATCGTTTGTTGGCACACGGATATTTTAAATATCAGAGCACACACACATACACACAGACACATTTCATCAACATACAACAAAGAAATGCAAACAATCTTTTTCAATGCAAACAACGACAAATGTTTACTACCATTGCACACGATCCATACGGAGGAAAGAAAATACAAGCGTGGCAGAACACATACTTGGGGGGGTTAAAACAGTAGGTAAATACAACACGAATAATACATTTACAGTCTTCTGTACAAAAACATTCGAAGTGGTAGGTACTATTAGGTATTTTGCATAGAATACGATAAAGATACACGATCAAGACTTTTCGATTTATTTAGGGTAATGGGGCAACTTCATTTGATCATTGTGTACGCAGTTTGCTATTCTCCAACCGAACCAGTCATAGAATAAACGTATAAAACCAAATTTATTGTGCTATATTTTGAATAGTTTTCCGACAGCAGATATCGCTTTCGGTCTCTCATATTTATCATTATTGACATTTGTTTTCGTAACTAACTGGGTATAGTTGAATTTATACCATCAAAGACAATACGCTATGGTATAATACCATAGTGATTAATAAACACAGTTAGATTCATTGGGTTGATTTCTTTTTGTAAAACGGGTAGGAAAATAGTTTAAATGTTCAGTTAAAAAAGTATACAAATTAAATAATATTTCTGAGGATAACCTCTAGTACTCCGAAACTATTTGGTAATGATACATGGACACAGGAAAACACCAAATTACCTTAAGCCAGACACTCACTAATGAACGATACACATATTGTTGAAATACTATAATTTTTCGTCTTTTTTTGTTCTTCTTCTTCATAACACACAAACATAATTACATTACATGGTAAATAACTACCAAACTAGCAACACATAACTGAAAGCTCAAGTACTACTGTCGGTAGAAGGATACAATCCACTTTTAACGAAGAGAGCTATATGGAAACTCACTAATATATTAATAAAAAAACAATACAAAATCCGCTTTAGGGGAAGTTTGACACTTCTCTAATTTCGAGCATCGATTGTACCAAGTTTATTTCAACAGGTAACAGTTTTCAAATGTACATGTCTTTTTTATCTCCTAGTTATATGAACACAATTGGTTTTATAGATTATATACAGTAAAGGTTGCAATAAGTGTTAATAAAAAGGCATGTTATTTGGAAAGCAATGCTTGAGCTGTACGAAATCCTCTAATAATTTAAGAAAATTTCGATTAAATGACCTTCAAACATTTCAGAGCAGCATCTCTATAAAATGGCTAACTCATGATATGTACAAACAGGTTAGTAAATTAATTGATTGAATGCAAGTTTTAATATAATATTTTATTTTGAGTGATTTATGAAATAACTTCCTAGGTCGTCATATTTCCACAGAGCATGTAAAGTTTTATTAAACTTGTCTTCTTTTGTACTACTCTTTAGAGATACTATAGATTTTAATTTTAAACCAATTGATAATAATGTACCAATCGATCAACTGATTGCATTGCGCACTCAAACCTCCCCTAAATTTGCAAAAATCCAACAACAATCGGTTGGATTCTGGAATTATCTACACTCTACACTGGGCAACATAAAAAGATTAAAAACTACAACTTAATCGCACACTATCGCCAGTGTTAGTAGCGATAGTGTAAGTGGATAGTAACATTCTACCATGAAACAGAAACCAAAAGGCATTGCTTACCTGTAGGTTGCACGGATGCTATCTGGCTCGTCAGTTTGCTTTTCACAAACTTGAGAGCATTTGCTACGTTCATCTTGATCCAGTTCGAGAAGCGCGATATTCTGTTAAACGCTTCAGCGATCTTGTTGGTCTCGTTGTCAGCCGTTGGTGCGGATAAGGATGAGGAACCGAAATTGGACAAAAGCAAAGCTAAGAAAAGGTTGAGAACCTGCAAAATAAGAGTCATGGGTAGTGGGTTTTGGGCAACAATTCGTGGGTTTTGCACTGTTAGGTTACTTACGACTAAATTTCCTATCACTACTGTAGCCAGGAAAAATGGGATGCACGACACATCGCCCACAAGCATACAGTCCCACATGGATTCGATCCATTCACCGCACAGTACACGGAACACAATCATGAAGGAATGCATGAAATCGGTGAAATTCCATCTTGGCAGATCATGGTCCGGGAACCTATCCACATTATCTGCAAAGAATCATTTCGAAAGGATTTGGAAGAAAAATGGACACGGCGTACGATTAGGACAGGGTGTTCCTTCTAGCACACTCGCTTAAATGGGAAGCAATCGAACTTGCACTTCATGTACAAAGAATCCGCGTGGATAAGCTAGCAGATTGCTGATTATCGAGGCATACGTAAGCTGTTTCTAGGGCTCGTATGTTTTTTTTTTGCTAAAAGCTTATCGTTTTCGTGTTTTTTTAGCAATCAATTGTATGCAAGACAGCTATTAGCGGATTAAGAACAGTCTATAACATGTTTGCTGCAATTCAGAACAAACATACCAAATGCAAGAAAATAGCGGCTGATTTAAAGGAGATCTTTTCCGTCTGTTGCACCCAAACGGAACGATTGCAGTGATAATTTTGTACAAATACAACGATTTTAGACCCTTAATAATTTGAGATCAGATAATGTGTAACGTTTGTAAGTAATTTAGGTGACTCATCAGCAGTTTTAAATTTTCTTACAAATGATAGAAAGTTTGAACTCGTAATCGATTCGAAAGCCATGTATCAGAACATCAAGCAATATGGTTAAGAAACAATGGATATTGTACGCTAAATACTCTACCTTTGATTTTTTTATTGTTTCGTACTATTGATCTAGTTTGTTTTTTTACGAATGTACAACCATTTGAGAGCCTGCATTGAACTACAGTACAACTATTATTTAGAAAAGCATAGCAAAAGCACTTTTTTGCTGTTGTATTATTTTGCATCAAACCGGCCAGTACTAGCCACCGGTTGAAGGTACCATCCACAATCAACTATTGTCCATGCTCTTGCCTAACCAAACTAATTTTGTAGTGTGTACACATTTTTTACAAACATGGTACGGTGTGAACGAATTTTGCGACACGTTACGATTGCCTTGTTTTGCGCTGTGATTATGGTTGTCTTGTACGATGCTTTCAATCACAAAGTGTTTAGCACCATGGCCCTGCGCGCTACTTACCGACATAGTTCTTTCCGAACAGCTGCATTCCCATCACGGCAAAGATGAAGATGATAATGCAGAGCACGAACGTCAGATTACCTAACGCTCCCATCGTTCTGCCCATGATGGAAATGAGTAAATTCAGCGTTGGCCACGATTTGGCGAGCTTAAAGACTCGAAGCTGTTTGGTTTGGTTTTTTTTTGCGTGTAACGTTTGATCGTTTTGAGAGTTTTGTGGTAGGTGAGGATGTTGCGGTCAGATCGGTATGGGATGCGATTCAAATTATACAATTTTTTATGTTTTTCCATTCGGCATGGTTTGCGTATGCGTACGAGAGCGATGTTAATGGTGTGTTGTGTTGTTATTGTTGCGTATAGTTTTGTTAGCAGAAAGTGTTTTATAAATTACATACGATTAATGTGAGGAAAATACAAGAACCATGAAAAAGAAGAAAGAGAGAAAAAGAGAGATAGTAGAGAAAATTGGCAAGTAATAGAAAGCATATGTTTCATCAACTAGTTAGTTTGCTTAAGTTTATCGGTACGCGCAGATAATCGTCGGATGGATGTTCCTGTTTCATTCAGAAGTCATGCCTTCTGTCGGCTTCTTCCGGAACATTAGTAAACCCTATCATGCTGTTTCATCTAAACACATCCACTAATTGCATTCCGGATACTTCTATGATTTATGCAATTTGTTCGTATTGATGTATTCAGTACTTCGTCGGCTACATCGTAAGATCTTTATCTACATCATAGATAAGCGCAAGATCAGCACTGCTAGTACGCTGTTGCAAGATTGCTAATTGCTGCTAATGGCGATGTGTTCATACTAAAACATACTTTATCAGTGCCTGTCAGCTAGTAAAAGTTATGCAGAGCTGAGAGAAAAAATGCCACAGCGTTAAATAGTTAACCAAGGGGAAAGAGTTTGAGTGGAAATACTTAACACACTTTGCACTACCAAGAGCAACACACCCAGCAAAACTATACTGATTTTTAATCAGTTTATCGTGTAGTAGTAGATCGAGGATATATATTGAATTTCATGATTTATATGTTAACCGAACAAACGATGGCTGAATGTGGACTCTGGAGCTAACAAGTATGGTAAGAGTAAAAACAGAGTGATAGCAGGTGAGAAAGTTCATTGTAGAATAGATTTAGTAAGATAAATTAAAAACAAAAAAATCAATAGCTCTAAAGGCATTGTTGAAAGATTGTTCAGCATATAGCGAGGAAGAGAGAGAGAGTAGTAGTAGTAGTAGTAGTAGTAGTAGTAGAGAGGTAGAGATAAAGTGGAGTAGTTAAGAAATGTAGAGAGGATCTAGAACCGAATACCCAATCTCAAAAGCACATGTTGGCATTTCTCACACTACCTGTGTAGTTCTTGCCAAAAAGTTGCATTCCCATCACGGCGAAGATGAAAATGATGATGCATAAGACGAAGGTCAAATTGCCAAGCGCACCAACAGTGCGGCCCATGATGGAAATAAGAAGATTTAATGTAGGCCAGGATTTTGCCAGTTTGAACACTCTCAGCTGTAATTGCAAGCGTATCAATATTTCAGAATAGACGATTTATCACGCGAACGGATCATAGATCAACAAAACATTCACATTGACATAGCAACGTGTGAAGATGGAGTATGGAATGTTTTTTTCCTCGTTGTATCGGTTGTACGTATGTCATACGATGGAAACAGCATTATATACAGCGTATCGCCATTAGTGGGACGCTGTGGTATTGGCTGGCCGTTTACCCGCAGCTATTGAACGACCAATGACTCATCCCTGACCAATACTTACCAAACGGAATGAGCGTAATACTGACAATCCTTGAACACCCTCAAGCCCCAACTCTAGCAGGGACAGTGCTACAATAATAAAATCGAAGATATTCCAACCCTCCTGAAAGTAGTATTTGGGGCTCATGGCAATAAGCTTCATTGTTGCTTCGATGGCAAATGTCGCTGTGAAGAACTGCAATCAGAGAACCGTATTAAACACAATTAGACATCCGTCTTTATACAGCACCTCAACCCAGTTCCGATTCCCAGCACTAGCAGAATCGCGCAAAATGATGCGCAAAAGGAACGCGCGGAGCTAAATGGTTTGACACTTACGTAGTTGCCACTCTTCAGAGCCTTTTCCATATCGGGATCCATATCATGATGATCTAACGCCATGAATAGCGTATTTACTACAATGCAGAGCGTAATGAAAAGCTCCACAAAGGGGTCGAACACAATAAAAGCAACACCTTCCTGAAATTTAAGCCAAACCCAACAACAGTCCCAGACGCAGAAAATGTCGATCATCTTCATCAGGAACTCGAGCGCTTTGTCCTTGAACGTTGGGCCGTCCTCGTCGTCGTCCTCTGTGGGGAAGTAATAAACAGAGACTGAACATCGTAGGCGAGCATTAGTGCGAAGGGCTTTGACTCACTTCCGTTTGTGTTGTATTTGTCTTTTTTGTCGTATACTGTTCGTACACTTTCAAGTGCAGCAATTTGAACTGGTTTTTATGAATGTTGCGAGATTGAAAATCCTTTTAGCCGATAGAATGTGCCTTTAATGTGTATTTTGTGTGGGAAGCTTGCTGTTGCAACCTTTTCTCACATAAAATATATGTTCTATATTGCGATGAGTAGCTCTAGCTAGCTAGCAAGCATGAAAATATGACCTTTGTAATCTGCTGCAGGCTGCTTACAGTATTTTTTTGTTTGTTTGTTTACTTGTTAGCTATGAATTTGCCCGGTTAGAGACTGGATCAATATGAACAAAGTTTTCCAACATTTTTTTGCTTTGCTTTATTCCTTGTTTTATTCGCTTCAAAAGTAGTAGAACATTCTACTATTGAAGGAATAAAGAAGATACTTGTGTGTTCACAAGAGAAAATAACATTCTTCGTTCAAAACATTGTTCCAATCTTACACCATCCATGCTAAATTGAGAGATGCAAATTGCGTTTAGCTACATAGCGCATTTAACTAAGATCTTGCTTCATGTCAAGCGTAAGCTGGTTTTGGCTAATGAGTTGCTACTTTGCTTGTAGAGATTTTTCAAACTGCAATGTTTTTCATGTTTGGCCAGTAAAATGTTTTATAAATTGTTATCAATAGAAACAAAAAATACTATCCTGCAAGAGTATGTATTACATCTATTGCATCTATTGTTTGTTTGATTGTTAGTGCAGATACTCGAGAAAATGTCTATAATTTACACACCCAAATGCATAATATTTCATACATTTGGTTGCTTGCAAAAGTTGATTGCTTCTACGATTTCTTCAATTCGGTATGTTCAGCTGTGTGCTGGTGAGTTGTTAATGCATTTCAAGTATTATGTATAGGACTACGCAAATAGATATTTTTAAAGTAAGCCTTTAATTCAATCGTAAACGCAAGCTGAAATGCTCATCCAATTCATAAGAAAATAAATACGCAATGATCAAATCATTTCACCAGTGCATGAAATGTTTTGAACATCAATTCGAAGAGCTATCATTGCCTGAATTTGTAGCTCAGGCGTTCATTAATCAATCATGTCGGTGGTGTTGGTAAACAAAAGTTCAATTCAAAGTGATCCAAACAAACAAAGTTAAATTCATGAGAAACACAACAAAAATATGATTGTGATGCATTCATTTACTCAGGGGACGAAATATTAGTCACTTTCACAAACTGGTGCGTTCCAATAGATTTTTCATTCTACTAACATTATTTCTACACCGCTACTAAGAATGCAATGGTCATCCAAACACACAAACATAATAAAAAAGAAAACCAAAGGCATACGTAATTATTCTACAAATATCTAAAACACATCATGGTACTACTTTCTAAACTAGAACAATAAAACTGTGCACGGACTACTGGTGGGATAGTTCTATGGAATGATGTCTTATGTTTATAAGCTCTTCTGTCTTATTTTAACGATTAGGGTTCTTACTTCATACTTCGTTTGATATTCATTACCATGGAAGGCATTATTCATACGGAAAGAAATCTCATTATCGCTCCAAAAAAGATAAATAAAACACAAGAAAGTGGAGTCAACTAGGAGTTTTAAGGCTAGCAACAGATTAAATACACAGTGATTAGTATGTATCAGGATGGGTTTTTTTTTGTTGTTCGGCACACAAAAAGATGTCATAATACATAAATAAAACAAGAGATAAAAAGAAAGTAGGTGAGTGGATAGATAACATTTATGTAACTACAAAACCGGTTCTTATTGTTAGAAGAAAAAAAAAACGACACAAACGAAGACTAGCAAAAGTAAAAACAGACAATGAAATATCATGTCACAAACGGTGTTTTTATTACAAAAAAAAACAGTTTACGGAATAACCGAATATGTTTGGATTATTATCAAATATTAGCGATATGCAGTTATTTTAACTTGGCGATCTATACATTTAACTCAGGGGTAAAATGTTAGGTTGCTCTAGCACAACAATTCTAATACATATTATACAACAATCGATCAAAACACCTGAGTACACCGCATGGTAGCTAACATTATAATGCTCATTTGCATTAGCCAAATTGCCACATTTGAAAATGACAAGTAATAACTAACAATCCAATGCTTTGGAAACCTTTATTAATCACCGTTATGAAAAGCTCATAAACTTTATGATTTTGAAAAACTATGCAAGAGATTAGGGTGGAACACTGTTCAAGGAATTGTACTATTTTGTATATGAAGATGGAAAAGTATCGTTTCGAAAAATAAAAACATTCACAAAAAATTCAGGTATACCGTGCGCCAACGAATATTTCAATGGAACTTATGTGAATCACATCGAGAATATGAATATTAAAAACTGGGTTTTAATACGAGTTAAAGTAAAAAAATATGACACATAATAAATGGGTCGCTTCCCTTTGGACAAATCATTGTTTCAAACGAAACGTTTGATGGGCAAAGGGTACACGAAAAATATGTCCAAAAGTATGTATAGAAACCAAAAACAAAAATCAGTACCAAAGATGATACACAATTATGTATGACACAAATTTAATGCAAAATCACCGTGAAAAGAATGTACATTGCGCAAGGTTTATAATTAATATATAACGATATGATGCATTCGACATTACCTCCGTGATCACTAGCTCTACTGTGCCGACCAGCAGCTTGCTCAATAATGTCGTTTAACACCATCACGTCTAAAATAGATGGAAAATTGAATGTTATACGTTAACCATCTGTTGCTTACTTCCGATCTTTATACGCAACATTGCCTTACCTTTCATATCTACCACGGTTTGGGTTTGAGCAGGTTCTATGAAAGGATTGTCGTTGTGTTTTATTTTGCCAGCATCGTCCGTACAGTCCTGTGTCATGTCCTGCAAGAAAAAAACCCACAAATTTCGAATTAACTGTAAAGCACTGTCAACGAAACAAGCGACAAATGGCTTACAAAATCTCGCTGTCCTTTGTGGTTGGTATCGGCGTAAGATAGATTAGTAGCATTCGGAGGGGGCACAATTGAATGGTTAGTGTTGCGCGCAGATCGATTGCGCAGACGGCTCTCTTTCGTCATGCCACCGAGCAGATCACCATGAGATGTGTAGGAAATACGCGATTGGTGTGAAGTATACGACGAATGCCTTGAACCTGATAGTGGGGGAGATCAGGTACCCAATTCCGTCCGTTGATAGATAACGACAGAGCAGAACAGATGTTAGTTAGTATGAGGTTTTGATAGATGTTATGCGTGGAAGCGGTCGTGCGTACATGAATTTTTTTTAGCAAACAAAAATGCATGATAATGATTATGACAATAGATGAACGGAAAAATTAATTGAGTTCAATAAAAATGATAGGAAACGTTCACTGTAATGTGTAAAGCTGGTTTTGAATATGCTAATTGCATTGTTAAATACAGTTGTTATAAGGAAAATGCATTTTCTTGTACTTGTGCTTGAATAAATCATGTACTACGTATTTGAAACTATGAATGTTTTACTTTGCATTGCCAAAGCTATAGTCTTGCTCGGTTGTGTATTGGAACGGATTAGGCCTGTTTTGATTAATCATTATAATTTTATATTCCTGTGTTCAACAAAAAATTGCTCAATTGTACCAATAACGTTATCGCACTAGCCGCTACACAATCGAGTTAGAGCATTTAGTTAGTATTCCGGACACTATAAAAATATTTTCCAATACCAATTCCAATCCCAATTGCCCAATTAATTATGTATGTATCTCTCTCCCTTAATAAGAATAATCAGCCAACTCTCACTAGAACTCTTGCTTAATGCTTAGTACATTACTCTTTGCTGTGATTCACTAACGTACTGTGTGGCATTTGTTGGCAATGCTTTATGTCAACTAAAAATGTTTAAAAATACATTATGGCAATCCTTCTCAAACACATTATACATTTGCTGATGAGAAACCATTCTAACGCTACAGTAAAGAGAAATAAACAATTAGTATGAATTATTTTAACCCAGTATGAAGTAAAACTACTGTCAGTATATGAAGTAAAACTGATCGTCGGAAGAAGTCGACGTTACGATAGTTACTAGTTGATAATGGATAGGAAAAATGTGAACAATATGAGAGCGCGAAAGAGAAGGAAAGAGAGAGATCGAGAGAGATAATATGGAGGGAGCAATGTCGTATGAATTTGAAGGAGTAATATATTTTATAGTGTACCTAAATTAGCATAGTATACTGGAACGATGATTGCACCATTTTCCTCCGACATCGGCGTCACCGCGTTGGAATCATCGGCATATGGCAAATGTTCTTGTGCATCGAGATATGTTGAGAGTACCAATGGTTTTCTATCGCTACCAGGTACACCAACGAAACGTCCTCTACCGTTACGTATCGTGAACTGTGGGTTTTGTTGCGATATGACGTCCGGCGTTGCAGCGGAATCGATCCCGGGTTGACAGTTGCACGTTGAGGTCCGCCACGGAAGCAATAGATTGTGAAAGATAATTATGGAATAAACGTATGGAAAAAAGGATCGACCAGGAGCAGGATACATTTGTATGCCAATGTTTTGTAAAAGTGTGTATCGCAGTGTGTTGAGATGAAGTTTGTTTCGGCAAAATTATGTATGTTAATGTCGGGAAGAGACAGTAGAATGGGGATAACCAATATGTTAAATCAGTGCATGATGACAAACAAAACATAAGAAGAAAAAGAGAAAGATAAAGAAAACATTGAAAACACGACAAATATTGATGGGTTTATAATGGGAGGCAGTAGGAGAACAAATAAAAAAAAGACAGTAATACTAATATAAATAACTCATCAGTTTATCACGAAAGGGGCAAGCACAATACAAAAAGAAAAAAAGGTTGCATTGTAAAGAATGCTTTCAAATGCTAACCGATGGTAAGTTACCAGTGTATCACAAACAGAAGGGAAAAAAATAATAAAGAACATAAACATTAACGTATGGGGTAGTGCATTTTTCGACTTGATTGTACCTGATGTGATCCTCTAGATCCTCTACGAAGATTAAATGGTGAACCGGGTAATGAAAGTGAAGCCTAAAAAGTAACAGGTTTTATTTGGTTAGTGTGTTACTGTTGCAAGTTACTCTAGGATTGTAGTTGTCTGAGAATAACATTTGTCACTGCACTGCACTAATAAAGGAACTAGTGGCATTTTGTAAATAGTTCTTGTTTGTTTGTTTTTTTTTTTTTTGTACAATAAGCTGCAATATTGATTAAACATCTAAGCCCAAATATGTATATCACAAATATCACCTAGATGTATCAATATTATGCGATCGTTTTGATATAACAAACTGAATAATGGACCTTTTTACATTGCATACCATTCGTTTAGACAATGGTGGTTCAATTATGTGCTGTAGGTTGTAATTCAACCTCGTTTGCGTTTCAACCATCAGATTAAAAAGTGTTAATCTGTTTGCGGTAAGTCAATTGGTGATTTTGTGATTATTCATCAAATAAACAGAATGCAATAACTCATAATGTTTTATCATACAGTATGTATCAATTGTGTTTAAAGTATCAAATTGGTGGTGAACGTTTTCACTACTGAAGCTACATGAACAGATCAAGTAAGTAGATATATAAGTATGTGTATTTAAGAGCTTAAATCGAAAGCCAAAAGAAAACCATAAAATAAAGGAACTTGTAAAGCAGTAGCTCAAACACAAAAAAAGTATAACCTGCATTGTTATACTATCGTAACCCAAGCATGTTATTTACAGCCATATTTGGTCATAGTTTTGCGCAAAAAAAAGGGTCTAAAGTTACGAAAGAAACGAAAAAATATATCAGTTTTCTGATTTCACATTTAATTCACTTATCGTTTTCGATAGAAATTTAAATAAATTTAGTTCATATTCGTTCGTACAAGACCGGTACGACCCTGGCTAAATGCTCTGTTCGTGGGTTTTATGAAACATAGGTAGATAGATAGATATTACGTAATTCACATTACTAACAGAATAACTGATTATTTTGATAATTGCAAAACCATTAAACATTATAATATTTACGATCTAAACATAACTTTGCAACAGAAAAAACCTATAAAAAAAACTAAAGCAATTAACCTACCTTTTGGACAGTAGCGACCCCCTGACCCAGTGGTCGATTGTAGTTGAGATATTATTCAACATTATAATAATGTTCGTTGGATGTTGTATGTATGTAACGTGTAGTAGGGTTGTGTGTAAACGAGTTACCGATGGATTTGTATGGTTGACAGATGAGCGTAATAGTTGAAAATGAGAAAACCAATT
This sequence comes from Anopheles minimus, assembly GCA_000349025.1. Lineage (NCBI taxonomy): Eukaryota > Metazoa > Arthropoda > Insecta > Diptera > Culicidae > Anopheles > Anopheles minimus. The sequence continues at coordinate 3,558,362 of KB663655.1, forward strand.
ATGAATACTTGAGCACATGAATGTAAATGCATGACATTACAACCAGGAAATAGTAGTGCCTCACAGTGAATGGTGTCTAGTGTTAATTATAATAAGGAAATAAAAGCCATCTAAAATCTTAAGAATTCCATTACAACTAACAAATCCCAATCGATTAGCATAAGTAAAAACCTTATTTCAAATTGGTACCTAGTGTTAATCACATGAGATCATTAACGATCTTCACGAAAATTATTTACAGCAAGTTGACAATGAAAATCGCTTGCTGGATAGAACAACACAAAACTTGAACCATATTTAAAACATGGCAAACGAGCAGTTATTTGGTTTATTAAACGATTGCTTAAACAATCGTCTTAATTTTAAATAAAATGCGTTTTAACCCTGAGGTTAAAAGAGGCATTCCTTTTAAGAAACAACATATTACGTTTTCTGTAGAAAGTAAAACGAATGCTTAGAAGTCATTGTAAGGAGGTTAGTTTGATGTAGAAACAGTGATGTGTGCAGGCTTGCTTCTATTCAAGAGCCGTCAAAAGCACATAGAAGCGTGAAATAACCGCAGTTGAATGGAAACATGTTCAATAGTTCACAGAAGAAGACAGACATTTGCTCTTCAAATCAATGCAGTACATATTACACCAGATTATAGGAATGTTTGGGTCGTGTTACAACGAAAGAAGATGTTCACACTATATCAAATCTACCCGTAGAGGATACAATAGAGAGGATCATTGATATCAATGTTCTGTGATGTTTCGTTTCATGATTGTGTGGATTGGCGTTTTATGTGTGCATTGTGTGCATGTGTTGAATCTAGTAAAATACAACGTGTAACTACAGCAGATCAAGAAAACATAAATGAAGAAAAAAAAATTTGTTTCTATGCTAAACCAAGTTAGGTAATGTTGATCGAACTTTGAAACACATATTGCATTTGTTCCGTACATTATAATTCATAGAACGCATCGAATAAGGAACTTAGAGTAAATGAAAAAAGCCGGCTATGTTGGAGTACTCAAGATTAACTGATTTGGAGTTGGCTGAAGGTGAAAACAGACGACGAAAGCCGATTAACAAAATCAAACTTCAAAATGATGTGCTCGTTAATTGTGTTGCCTAGAATGCGTTGCCAGATGCATCGAGTAATGAAGGAGAAGATGTAGTGAGCAGGTATCTTGAGTGTATCTTGATCGTAACGGAGCCCGATAGTTCCATAAATATAGTAGTAACAGTAATAGTAGTAGTAGTAGTAGCAGTAATAGTAGTAGTAGTAGTAGTAGTAGTTTGAAGAACGAGTTGAGTGATTGTGCAACATAGCGGTAACATACTTACCGCGCTCACTTTACGGGCTTTTGCAGTGCCAGCTGCAGTAGCTGTTGGTGCGGTTGTTCTTGTGATTTCGCTCACCGACTCCAATCCTTCGCTTCTGATGGACATCTTCTCCTTATTGTTATCGTCGTTGCCCTTCTCCTGTCCGACGAACAACTCATAGCTGTGACAAGAGAAATCCGATGGGCTTTTGGCGATCTCTGGATTGGCCGCCGCCGCTGCAGCTGCTTGTTGTGCTTCCAGCTTAGCCGCCTTGGCTGCTGCCGCTTCTTCTGCTTCCTGTATTTGTTGTACCGTTGCGGGTAACACGCATTTGTCGATAAGGTTTAGTCACGCATAAAAGTAAAATACACCGGTAAGTAGGGGTTTGTGGACTTGTGTAAATTGCGTATACGGATAATGTGAAAAACGAGTTTTGCACGCACACATATTCACAACACATATGTTTAACTTTACGTTAGTATTCGTATTGATATACTTTCAAAGTAACAAGTTTTTTTTTTTCTAGTATAAATGTCACATAAAACATGTTTCAACCACCATGTTCTGTTTTAAGGGATTTAATTAAATTGTTTTGGACTGTTTTCTTCTATGCTATATTTCTTAAGAATGTTGACTCTATTTTTTTCTTACTTTTAATGTGGTTGGTTTTGACTTTTGTTTCACAATCATATTAAAATATGAACACAAATGACACTACATGAAAAATGGAACAAAATGGACATCGATATAACGAACAAGGTCAGAAGGAAAAGGAACGCATTTGTTTTTGGTTTTTCGTTTTTTGGTAACTCAAAAGCAGCGGCCAAACTTTGTATTGCCCAAAAAAAGGGAACGTATTGTTACATTGGAATAACATACGCAGCGTTACGTTCATTTTCTTCTTAGAGGTAATGTTCTCACCCGAAGTGCTTCTTCCTCGGCGGCCTCTTCCTCTTCGGCCTTCTTCTGGAGTTCGTCGTACGACATGGCAACAATGGCCAAGATTAAATTTACAAGGTAAAACGAACCCAAGAAGATAATCACAATGAAGAAGAGCATGTGCCACGGTCCAGCTGATCGTAACACCTGTTTTGCACACCATCGAAGAAAAGGATTGGAGGTTTAATAAGGTGGAGTTGAATTATATAATAATAATACAGAGACAAAATGAGCAGAGAGTAGTACGAAACAATGAACAACAGAAACAATAATAATAACTACTCAACAGGCATCAGTATAAAAAACAATAGACAACTGAACGTACAACGTATTGTATACTATTAGAACGATTTTTTTATTTCGATTAAGTGAATCATTCAAATATGATCCCAATTATTAACTTAAAATGTTAGAAAAAATGCAAAATAATTCTCAGCAAACAAGGATAATTTTCATACAGATCTATAATCAGAACAAATGTAGGGGATATAAATTGGAACCATTACTGATAATTTAAACAAAATAAAATAACCATGAAATTTCGCTTCTCAAATGACAGACATATTGATACCAACCAGTTGATATAAATTCTCCCAATAATCTTGAGTCATTAGACGAAAGGCAGACAAGAATGCCCATCCGAATGTATCAAAACTTGTATACCCGTAATTTGGATTTTTGCCGTAACCTTGTAAACAAATGTAACCTTCATCACATTGCCTAAAACGAGACATAATATAATTATTCATAATGGCAATGGAATGTTTCGCGACACTACCGTAATAAGTACTATTGTAAAGTCATGTTTACTTACCCAGCTCCAGATGAGTTACCACAAAGTGGAATGTCACCGCTTTCGGAAAAGAACCAATTCGCTACGAGAAAAGAAAAATATACAATTGGCATTAGTGTGATGCGTAATGTTGCCGTTACGGAAACTAGTAATATAAACCAAGTACGATACTAACAGTCATTGCTGTTGAACAGCTCCCAGCTTTCATGTGTGAGATTACCCCATGAACCATCCATTGGGAACTCTTTTATGCATTTTTGTGTTAGCACTCCCATGTAGATTTGTAGACCCATTAAAGCAAACACGGATAACGAAAACATTGTTAAAATTATCACATCTCTGAGATTCTTTACGGATTCTATGACAGCTCCGACGATGGTTTTTAAACCTGCGAATCGATAACAAGTGCGCATTAAGTTCATGTAGTCCAAACGGCATGGAAGCGGTAAGCAGTAACGATGGAATTGCTATTTCTGGTTTTATAAATTGAGTTGAAGATTGTAATTCATGATAATGATTTATTTTTATGCCAAATACTAAAAACCATTTTCAAGTTTTCTTTTTCGACTCTGGGAGCATCCATTTATTACGTTAAGCAACAATTGATAATTATCGACCCCGTTCACATCTTTTGACTTGAAGTTGAAGCTGCTCATCAGTGTCAAAATCTACCTCGATCTATAAAGCTGCTTTCGTTCAGAAATTGGTACGTAAGTAGTAAATCCTAAAAAAAATTACTATTTTCAGTTTGACACGGATTTTTCACATCCACTTCATGTTCTATGGCTAAGTGCTCAAATTCCAATTCTCAACGAACGACGAACGATTTTGTTAAGCGTGCTTGATCGTGGTAATCGCCACTTTTTCCGATCGAGCTAGAATTGCTCTTTCGCTTATCTTCAGCAAGGTGTTCTCCTAGGAACTAGGAATCATAACTAGACCACCCGGCAACCGTTTAATCGAAGTATTGTATTGTATTATATTGTATTCGAATTTTACTTGTCTGCCTCGAGGCTACACAAATTTTATTTAATTACTAAATTGCCTACACGGGAGCTTTAACCGAACAGACGACATCTAGACTCATAAAGAGGCAGAACAGAGGCCGAATTACCCAACAGTATGCGGGTTGCAAACCTGGTAAAAGACCTCTGAATTCTCTCAATACGTTGAATATGAACCCTCACAGAGGGGGCCAGACCACTGAGCAGTACTCCAGCAATGACCTGATCAACGAGCAAAACAGAGCCTTCAGTCATAAAGGGTCGGTAAAGTCGTGAGTTACACGCTTTAACAGACCGAGTATCCTCCAAGCACTACCTATCACAGTATCGATGTGGTGCAAAAAAGGAAGACCAGAGTTAAACCAGACACTTAGATCTTTGATAGTATACAAGCTGATCAGATGCATACGAATTACAATGCATCTGATCGAAGTGCATCTGTACCGGTTTGGCAGTAGTATTTTCGGCAAAAGTACTCGGTTTTCATATTTAGCTTTTGCTTCTTAAGTCACTATAGAAAAAATAAACGCTCCATGTCCACATTCCAAAGATGAGTCGGCCATGCTCCCAAACCGTGTCCACAACGGTTGCTACAAGTTTAAGGTCAAAACTATTTAATTTTATTAGTACACAAGTAACAGAAGCAGTTCTTTTTCCGAAAAACTTGATAAAGAACTCGTGACGTACGAGCACGTTATTATTGTGTTATGTCCTTTATCACCCTTATTGGAACTATGGAGTCCTCTCTCGGAAACTTCTACACCCTTTTAGCGTTACGTAATAAATGGATGTTTCCTTATCTATGTGTTTCAATATAGATATAATTTGGATACTTTACTCAATACCTTTAAAAACAGTGTAAAGCAAAACACAACGTTATTGTAAGTGTATGTTTCATACTCACCCGGAACGATGGCTACTGTTTTGAGAGCTCGTAATACCCTGAATGTTCTCAACGCAGCGAGATTACCCAGATCTATACCCATAGTTACATATCTATGGTGTGGATAAAACATTCCAAAGCGCGTCCCAAGAAAACATTGAAATAAAAAGTAGTTAGTGAATAGTTCCATATCCAATCCCGACAGCTACTGATTGTTGGTCGAAATAGTGAGTAATTGATCTGTATTTTCGTATGGCATTACAAAAAGCTTCTTCTTTTTTCTATCTAGATGCAGACAAGGTCATGAAATGTGTTGATAGCGGCGTTGCTTAGTTATGAGAATGCCGTTTGACTGTTACAATGCGATTGGGTGCAATAATCATTGGCATTTGCTGCAACCATCAACTGTTTCATTCGCATCGCTTTGATGGCAGTTATACAACAATATCAATCTCCTCTCTTTCGCCAAACGGTTCTATACCACAATACAGACAGGTGAGTAATGGAGGTATACCCTAGTAATGAAAATTCTACATACTATGCGCTATGTTGAATTTCTAAACTTGGGAAAATATTAAAACTTTATTATTCCAACGTGGAAGTGAAACATATAAATAATAGTAATCTTTATCATCGGAAGTCTCGGTTTTACTTCCACGTTGGATTTGGTCAGGTTTCACCTAATGTCTGCTAGTATCTAGTTTAACCCGTAGACTATAATATTTTGTAACTCACGCTAATGCTATTACTACGAAGTCCAACCAATTCCATGCATCTCTAAGATAAGTAAACGGTTGTAATATGAAACCTCGCGCCATCACTTTTACAGCTGATTCGAACGTGTAGATGCCGGTGAATATCACCCTGTAGTAGTGGATAGTAGCACAAGACAAGAAATAGGAGTATTTTTTCAGTGTAAGTAGCAAATATGGCCAACATCGACGATTGAAACATATTCTTATGAGATTGATACGGATACACATGGCACGAGCGGTGAAATGTTGATAACAACACGAACGTTTATCCTCAACTGCACCAAGAGAACGTTTTCCTCAACTGATTACAAGACATGTTTTGTTTGCGGAAGTTTGTTTAACATTCCAATATTAATTGTTTATCAATGTTAGCAAGTTGAACAAACTCAACAAGACAATAATTTTCATCGGTGATAAATCTCCGTTTGTTTTACCGTAATATTGATCATTTATTGAAAAATTGGGAAAGCACAATTTTTGCTTCGATACTTAAATCAAATTTATCAACACCATTTAAAAGTAAATCGAAAATTAAATATGGTAATAGGAGTATTTTTCCGTTTGCTATGTTTTATGTTACCAGAAGATTTCTATAAATACTATACACCATACGCAGAGGTTAAAATAATGTTGAAATTTCGTAATCAACATAACAAAATTACCATTAGGATAAGTATTTCCTGTACAAGGTAGCTAAGTGTGTATAGAATCTAAACATCGCTAGATGTTACATTATATGTTATAACATCGTTTTTCAACTCGACTAGTTCTATATTCTAACGATTTAAATATATAGTTTTCAGCAGTAACACAAAAAAAGAAACAAAATGTGTCAGTTTCTTCATTTTAGGTCTAAAACAATTGCGGGACACACGCAAAATATGTTGAAGGGTAGAGCAAATGATCACCAAGATCCGGGTTAGAGCTAATCATTTCTAAAACATATCTTCCAAATTACATTAACTACCTGTAACCACAACATTGCTATTGGTGCAGCACATTATTACAGGCTAAATAGTATTAATGTTACGAAGTACGAAAGGAAATAATTGAACAACTGTTTTGGTACAACAACAAAAAATGCAGACGGGGAAAAAGGATTTTACGACAGTATGATCCGTCCTATCCACCAAAAAAAATCAGTAAGACGGAAGACTTGAACAATATGTATTGCTTCAAAGCTTAAACAACCGAGAACAAGATGTCTCTGGAACTGTCGATCATGAAACATTAGATAAGGGCAAGACAATGTCTAGGAATAGTTAGATATATATAAAGGAAACTAATCACATACATGTATTTACATCTAGCGTAACACAGTAATACTTACTCGGTAGATTCGACTGTCGGCGTGGTAGGCATAATCATCAATATACAATTAACAAGAATGGTCGTTATTATAAAAAGTGAAAACAGTGGATGTACTAAAATATAAATAGCTACGCGACGTATAGGGTTAAACGGATCAAGTACGTATAATGCGTTGGTGGCGGAGAAACGAAAAATGTCTTTTCCTTTACTAATCACTACGAATGTCTGCAAAGAAGAAAAGAAAACATTACATCGTATTAAACAGTGGGGAGAGCACCTAAAATTCATTTAATTCGGTATGGAGGTAGGCAATTAAACATAATTCATGGAAGGTACATAGTTCTCTGTTTTCAAACGTATGGCAATAACGGATGGTGGTTGGCATTTGCACTTAGACAGTATGTTTTATAAATTATACTTTTAATTCTCGAGCTTTGGAAAGATCTGTTATATGCGGCTGGTTGTATGTTAGATAAGAATTGTCAACTATTTTTTCTTCTGCTACAAAAAATTTACTCTCTCTCTCTTCAATTGACATTGCACAAACAAGGAGTGTATCGAGCTTATAACTAAACATAATTTAATATTTTAGAAAAACTATTAATTTATCTTTCTTTTTTTTTTTCATTTAAACTCCTTTTTGAAAAGTAAATGAATGTGAAACCTACATGTGGAATATCATTTAACGACCAGAATCATTTTCAGAATAAATTAGGAATGTTGTCCCTAAAGCGTCAATCAAGGTAGAAAGTTTGACAGATACAACACTAATATGCATGATTCCACTATTGCAAATATGCCGTCGATAATGAAAGTGATATGTGGTATTAGTTACCTACCCTTTGGTTCGAATAAAAACCGTCAATATCCTCGAGAGGCGTGGAGGCCAACTCCGGAGGGAAGCTGCCCTGCATTCGAACTGGGACAGGTACACCCTGTTCAAGTGTAGGGTCCGGTTGGGGACCTTCATCCTCATCCTCGTCATCGTAGCGTATCTGCAAATTTATAATTGTACGATGGTCGAACGTCCAGCCATTTGCATAATCGTATTTTGAAGTCACGTAGACAATCGTGAGTCACGCCATTCAAATGATAGAATTTTTGTTAACGATGATTAGTACAACAAAAAAATGAAAAGAGAGGTAGGAAGAAGAACAAATAAAACGAGTTATTATTTTACATACGATTATTTCGTAGACATGATAAGTGCCTGTTAGTCATAACATTCAATGTTCTGTAACTCCATAAAGCATTATCGTTTGAAATTAAAAATACTTGTAAACACATTGAATCATCTAACAAGCTACAGATTGTTGTAACATAACATCCTATTTACAGGTTTTGGAAAACAAGCAATTGATATTTCAAAAGATTTGTGTAATGCTGATAAAACTGTCGCAACAAATAAGAGAATAACCGATAAATAGTTGAAAAATAGGTCTTTTTATGTTATTCACAGAAGTCCTAACTTTAGAAGATGATTTTCACAAACAAACGATATTTTCTGTTGGTAATTACTAGTCTATAATAAAACATACTCTCTTTTTTAAGTTACATCTGATTGCTCAATTTCGTAAAAAGTACGTTTTTATACATTATTTTTTCGTTAGGTACACATTGTGTTAAACGTATCTACCACTGCCCTTACGGGGCGAATGTGTACCATTATGCAATCATTTCTCCGAGTGACCGGTCAAGCCTTCAGTCGGGCTTATGTTGGCTTCGTGTTTTCAAACGCGCGTTTGGATGAAGATCGATATCACCAACTAGCTCTAACTGGCTCATATCGTAGCACGTTTAATTCCCAGAGCAAATAAACTAATTCACCTATTTATTACATCATCATTCAAACGGGGTTTTTACCACTGGATTAATTATCCCAATCGTCATCTGTTTCGGTTATCTACCACATAATTCTGCAAATTTGTTTACACATTTTGCTAATAGCAGCTCTTATCATACTGTTGTTTTTCGGCAACATAGAGAATACAATTTGCCAACCTTTTCGATTGAAGAGTAGACTAAAATAAATAGTGCAAACAATTTATATTTTAAATTCAGCAAATTTGGCACCAATCAATCAATTTCACTACATTTATCATCATATGAAATTTCTCTATACCTCACACCATGAACTTTTTAATTTCTGCATATCAGAATTTACTACCGTGTTCTTGATAAAGAGTATTTTAATCAATTATAGCTGCCTACCACTGTTTTAAGGTTTGCAGACTAGTCTGAATTTACATTATGGCTAATATAGTACAAAATATATAAAAGTACACTACATAGGAAAATAGCATAAGTTGTATTTGTTTAAACAAGAAAAAAACGAATGAGGAACGTAACATAAATAGCATAAATATTGAACACACAAAACATATAGGCACATTTAAGCAACAGGAAAATTAAACACATTTAAACATAAATCAGATTTAGGCAAGTCACAAACATTCCAAATTATTAAACTATGTATTATTAAACTATACACCAATCAGCTGCGTATCATGTGATATACCGTTCTTAGTTAATATACAATGTATACACTTAGACATGGTTGTACCCATTTGCATTTTGAGCGGAACTTTGTCCAGCACTATTTTAGTAGTTTTGTGTGTTGAGCGTTTGAACGAGAACTGTGACTTTGGTGCCATGTTTATTCAGTTATGTTAAGGCTAATTTATAGGTAATTGTTATTTTACTCTATAAACTGTACAACATACACTGTGTTTGTTCTAGCAGCAAATAACATATTCAACAAATGTAATATACAAGGCATCGAAAGCTATATTAAAAAGCACACATTTCGGTAGAAGCAATGATTTTCACACGTTGTGTAATGAATTGTGTGATGCAATTTTCCAAATGAATCGCAGCCAATCTTGCAACTGATATGCTTTTCAGTACTAAATGTGAAATGCTAAAAATATATAGATATATAATAAAACACTATTATAAAACGTAAATAAAACTTTGTATATTTTGTTGTATATCTATATATATATTTTCAAACAATGTATATATATATAGATTAAATTAAATGCTTTTGCTTGCTGAATAGTTGAAATTAGAATCTTACTTCTTTTTTCTTTTTCTTCCGACCAAAATCACTCTGTAAAGGAGGTGGTATGTATTAAAATGTTAATAATATCATTTACTAGCGTTGACCTCTACGTTTTGGTTTGAAGGTAGCGCATTTGCAGTGATAATGGGATTAATGTTGTTTTGCGAATTGCTAACGTGTTCGTGTACTTCAACGATTGAAACATGAGGCACTGTATTAGCGCATTGGTTTGCTGTGCAAATCTTTTAAACTTCGAGTTGTTCGAAATTAGCTAGTTTCTTTTTTTTTTTTGCAGGAAAGGTTCAAGAGAATAAGGCCGATGTTAACCTTTTTTTAAAATTTTGTTATCGTTGATATTGATAAGAATGTGCATTACAAGCCCATAAGCAACTTTGCTTTAGATCGCATGAAGGATTGTTCCATTATGGTTTCCATGACATGAGAAGATGAATATCCATGTGACTATACCAAATGTACCAATATGATTTAACCGAACAGGTTGTGCTCCACCATTACTAAACACAAATGCTAAATACATATATTTATCGATTACGTCACGGTTGTAACACAAACTCTAAAGCGAGTTTTATTTTACTTTGGTAACATAACATCTATCGAAATTGAACTATATTATCTAATAAACTTTTATTATGGACAATAGTTTATAATACGTGTATGTAAAATAATTGAGATGAAAAACATTCTCTACCAATATTCTTTATTAGCTCAAAATTATATTATTATATTCATGCATTTCAGCAACTCTATCAGTAAAATCTCGACACGAAGAAAGGGGTCGGAATAATTGTTCGCTGTAGAATGTCATTGTGTCAAGAGCATTTTTATGCAACTTGGAATGATAAATTTAAACGAACCTTAACTTAGTTTGTATTTGTGTTAGTTTGTTGGTATGTAATGTTCCAAAACTCATTTACTACATCAAAATGTAATGCAAAACTCAAGCATGAATCAAACTCATCCAAAAAACTATATTTTGCATATATGCATTGCTCTGAACTACTCTAAAAGTAGTTACGCAATGCAAATTTGTTGCTTCTCATGGTATTGTCATTTATATGCTGCTCATAGAATGTATTAATATCCTAAAGTCTGGTATTGAAGGTATCTCGCAATTCAATGCTAAAAGAAAAATGAAACATAAAAAAATGTACTCTATTGTTATACGTAAAGAAAGGATACATATCGATAGTAACATGTTTAGCATATAAACATATATTTTACAAGTTATAGACTGGAAAGAGTGGTATGTTATGTACACAATGATAGTTAGAAAAACATTCTTGCAAAAACAAAACAAATACAATTCATTTAATGTTATACAGAAGAAATGTTCCAGAGGGAGTTAAGTAGTACTATAGATGGTAGGCGCGAAAAATAAAAACCAAACATAATACAACATTAACGCTTATTGTAGAAAGTGAACCATTTTTTTCCAGTACGAATACGACTTAAAGGAAATTTATAGTTCCTAAAAGCAATAGGACCAACGGTAGAAATACAAGTAGTGGAGCAACAAGTGATGGCTAATATGACAGTTGTTCTCAGGTATAGGGAAATGAATGAAGGATAGCTTGAAGCGGTTTCAAAGCACAGCAGGTTTCTATTATGCTCATAGCGGGTAACAGTATTTACCTCCCCCTCGGCTCGTTTTCTTTCCAATTCTCGCTGTTTGGCTTCTTCATCTGCAATACGTGCTTCAATAGCTTGTAATGATTCACGAGTGAAAGGACGGAACAAACTACGTTCTTCCTCAGATATCGAATCGGAGTCTTCGGTCATTGTCTATATGGCCAACAATGAGAGCCTCTGATGTCCAAGGCCTAAAAATAGCAATACGGTTAAGCCGAACATAGTTCGTTTCGTTTCAAAACATCTGACAATGTTCATTTTGATTAATATAAACGTTTTGCAATAATAGCTTTTCTGGTGTTGGTACAGAAATATACCGGAATAGTACTTACATGGGGCTCATGAATTTCTTTCCACAGATCACAGTTTTATATACGGCGCCATTGTAATGATAATGACGCATTTATTTCATCGGGAAATGTCTGTAATAGAAAATAAGCATAAAACAGTTGGAGTTAGTTTATCAATTCAACAACATCCATTTTAGAATCAGTAAGAGCATTAACAGTGCAAATCAGTTTAAATTATAGGGTATAGTTACAGGGTATAGTTTAATCGTTATATCTTGCAAGAAGTAAAGCGAATGTAAACATATTATAAATATAGTATTCATAATTTCTATAATTACCATTTATCACACCCCAATTCCCACCCCCAGATAATTTTGAATGATAAATGAAAGTCTCAAGCAGAACGGACTTTCTCCATTCTATAGGGCCGACACCAAATCTCATTGTGTTCCCCCAAACCCAGCGCTGACTATAGTGTAATGGATACATAAATTTATTAAAAGTCTGACAAAGGATGACGAAAAGACTTGTAGATTTTTTTACTTATGATATATGGCCAGGCCCTATTGATTATAACTATAAACTTAAACCTGGACTTCTAAAATGCAATTCACATTGGTTTGGAGACATTTTGGAGACTACTCCAAACCGTGAATGGGCACCTTATCCCGAGTGGATTAGACTGGAGACTTGTGGATGTTGTAGTCCCACAAAAGAAGAAGAAAAGAACTAGAAATTCGTGGCAGGAACGTCTGCGGTTATATTTCACGAAACTAAACACATTATCTTTGGCATTTATTATTAATCTATTCCACTGCCTTACTGTAAATGATACATGGTATGTTTATTTATTTATTATTTTTTACATTCGACATATTATGTCACATAACTCTTATTCTTTGCCAATCCGCAAGGCTTACATAATGCCTTTGTAGTCTTAAATATGTGTTTAAAAGCAAATCTAATGAACTAATACATTAAGAATAGCAATGAATATTATTTATATTCTATTTCTCGGTCTGTTTATAATGAAAGCCCATATAATGGCTTATTAGACGACATATTGGTACCACGTAGTTGGATAATCAGTCCTCACTACAGGAGATCTCGATGGATGAGATGTGATCCGCGGTCCTGCCGTGCGAAGACCGGCCTCGCTATCGCGTTTTCCACCATGTTACATGTTTAGTGTAATTATATGATTCCATAATAAACTAGAACTTATTTATTGCATTACGTTATGGGAATCATTTGAGCTTAAAACGAAAACCAAAATTGAAAGCTTACAGTAAAACTGCGCTAGATCAAATATAGTCAAAAGGGTTGTAGAAATTTCGTTTTGTACAAATACAAGAAATGATTTATTTTCTTCGTTGCACTTCTACCCCGGAGGTGTTGTCCTGCTTATTCTGGCATTAATTGTTCTCTATTTACCCGTAGCAGGATAATGGAATTACGAAGTAATGAGGGAACCATCGTAGTAAGATTTGGGCTCAAGTACTGCGAGAAACTGAAGTCGCTAGTACTGCACTTGCCCTGAAACTGACACATGTGTGTGAATTGCACATGTGTGATTCTATAAATCTTATATGGTTCTATAAATTTCATAAACAAACGTTAACCTTAGGTAATTAAGGTAACATTATTAACCCAAAATAATTAAATAAAACGAAGTAATTGATGATACAAAATAAATTAAACATCTCATATTTGTTATTAAAAACATGTAGTTACGGCACTTTTTCCACAAGTTGTCTTCACAGTGGAAAACATTGATGGAATAAATAGTATCAATTACTCTTTTGGCACTTTTACTAATTTCCGCATGCTTTAGTTAATGATTATAAGGAAAATACTACACCCGAGACAAGGGGCATTTACACGCTTTGAAGAAGGACATTTCTCTCAACTAATGTGAATTACGTTCTAGAATCAGCCTGTGTTTAAATTTCTAATTGAAATCAAGAAAGCCTGGCCGTTCTTTGTATATAATACAAGCAATGAGAATATAAAAACATAACTTTGTGTGCCAAAGAAAAACAAGGAGCAGCATAACATTAAATTTTATATCGTCTATCGTACACTACCGTCGAAAATATGATAAAAATAATAACATGAATCCCGCATTATTCTATTACTAGATGTCTTCCCTAAGGGTAAAAAAAATCTGATGATCATTGCATTTAATAATCCGTTAAAGTGGCCGTTAAAAATAGTAAACTAAATTATTTTAAGATCTAGATGCAGGTTGATGCACTAATGTGTCAACGCCCAGTAAAATGGAAATAAGGACATAACATACACTGGGTTTTGTCTATGCATGTTCATAAAAATTAAAGCAAACCGAACCAATGAGTCAACCATACGTATGATACGGTCATTTGTTACCAAGGCGACACATTCCGCAATATTTTCAATCTCTGTAGCATGACGTCAGGCCAAACATGCGCATTGAATTACTTATGTTAAGGACAACCGATCGTAAATAGTATGGGGTTAAATTGAAAGTTGAAGTCTTACTAATGGCAGACGTTTGTGACAATGTTTTGTGTACCATCAATCATATGAATAAAATTGATAGTTATCTCTAGTGTTTGTTGTTTATTTATACAACACTAATTACAACAAATACACGTACCGTTCGTTGATCTTTAATGATAAGATAACGTTAGTCATAAATATATATTTGAACAACGCGGGAAATTTCAAATGCTTAGTAATGAGAATTTAGCAAAACAGATAATATCCTTAAAAAATCAACTACTGCTCATTACATTACATAGCGTATAATCTTGATCATTACATAGTGAAAGCTCTATAAATAACTTCGGTTATAAAATTGTTATAATAAGGATTTCATAATAAAGGGAAAAGCGAAGGTATTTTACATTATTCATTGCTAACTAGCTACACACAGAAATACAAACTTCAATAACATACGCAGTGCGCATGCGCTGAACATAAACATAAATACGTAACTAGACTACGAACCTCGCGCTAGTTACAAGCCTTTGCTGCGTTAACTACTAGTATGATGTTTGGTAAAGTATGTAATATAATTTCTGGTGCAATTCGACGTTTAGTTAGTCGCTCGAATTCTATATTTCCTACTCAGAATATAGTTGATCACAGTTGATTAATGTACAATGGAATAAAGTTGATCCGATCTTTTTATAACTTCTTCATCTTCTTGACGTATCGACCTATAAGGTCATTCCTTCCATTCCTGACTTACTAGACTTTTTCCAAGTAACCGGATGTAAACAGTCCTTGCTACGAAACAACGGTGCTTATGGAACTGTGGT
The DNA here is from genome assembly GCA_000349025.1 of Anopheles minimus. Lineage (NCBI taxonomy): Eukaryota > Metazoa > Arthropoda > Insecta > Diptera > Culicidae > Anopheles > Anopheles minimus. The sequence continues at coordinate 3,573,667 of KB663655.1, forward strand.
ACTGGTCCTGCCGTGTGAAAGATTGGTGTGACATCTTTGTTTTCTTTTTAAGAGCGTTATGAGTAAAGCCCTATGAATGGACTATGTGCCAATGACAAAATATAGTAATATTTTTAATTGATAAAGAACGGTCAGGGCATATTATTATAATAACTCACAATCATGAACATCTTGAACAATCATAATGCACAAAGCTAATCGTTAATATTGACGATACAATGTGTCTTTTGACATGGCTATTTATTACAATTTTATACGAACCGTCCGAATGGGATTCGTTTCCAAGTCCTGCCATTTGAAGACTGGCAACGCTATCGCCCCGGCCATCGGGCCTCGTGTTGCTAACTAAACTTGCTTTTAATATTATTCAAAATGCAGGTCTAGTGAGAGAAAATTGTAATAACAGCTTAGCACTATCCCGTGCTTCTCTGAAGCTGTATCGAATAGAAACATACGTGGAGGCGCCCAATTGAAAGTAACCCGAAGCATGAGCCGTAAGTAGCAATTAGTATATGTACGAGCTTTTAAGAATTACGTGAACTATTCGTTCGGGCGTATTCATACATTTTTGTGATTGAAGGTCATGCTGAGAAGCAAGGATGATTATTGAGCTATTCGATATTATAAGTATGCTTGCGATGCCTATTTAATAAATGTATCGTATCGTATCATTGGCTGTCCTGAATGTACCCTTCTATTTAAAAAGTGTGGCATCATATGCGGGATTAATTGTTTTGTCTAAATATAAAACTGGTCTTAAATAGCAACATAAATATTATATTGCACGATAATTTGGACACTTACAACAAAAAAACTGTACTACTATGATATTTAACAGTCTGATGATGAATTGAAATGCACGGAGATACGGAATTCTCGTTTGATTCATAAAGAAAGAACATTCGATTCATCATATTGGAATGTTCAGGTAGATAAATAATCATTCTTCAGGCATGCAGTGGAACTGAGTAAACTGCACCGATATGTTAGACTTTTTTGATTATAGATTTTAAACGATACCACAGGCGAATATCGCAACAATAAAATTAACATGCCATAGGTAGTGAGGTTAAATTTAAAGTGAACATTCACAGCAAGAATAACAATAACATAGAAAATGACTAGAAAAACCTCTGCTGGGATTTAAAAATTAAACCAAATGTTAAATGACTTAGCGCTAACGAAAGCCATCCACGGCCTGAGGTTGGGAATTTTGGGAACAGTCTTCTATAAGTCATTTCAGATCCTGAAATACACTGAATACATGGACATAATTGGTTTGAGGCTCTCCTATGTATCGCATCATGCGACAGAAAACTCCGGACTAGAGATTAACGAGGCAAACCCAAAAATAATGTATAATGTACTCTGGTAACAAGTGCTGACCTGTGCTGGAGTGTTGTAGAGATAAGTGATCACTCTTCCTTGCACCACTTGGATCATATCGTACTTTCTTGCATAAAAATCAATAACATCAGTGAGGTTAGGATAAGCAGCAGTAAGAGCAAGATACCCGCTACCGGCCTTTGTACATTCGGAGGGAATTACTATACTTCAAACTCCTGTAGCGACGATCGCAGCTAGAATTATATAACAATATGCAATATTCGCCTATGATATCCAGACATCCAAAACTAACAAACTTTTAAAATAAGCATTCGCATGCTGTCCAAAACTAACGAAAACCCCCAAACCTCGTTCGATGGGATAACGTTCAGATGGATTTTTGGCCCCGAATGTGTGCAAGGGCAGTGGAAGAGCTTCTACAATGATGAGCTGCACAAGTTTAACGATGATCTCACTTATCTTTAGGCGATCCTCATGGTGTTAGCATAGGAGATGCTGTACGTCCATATTGAGGTTTAGTGAAATGTCCTCCAGACAGACCGACATTAATAGCAGGATAATCAATGAACAGACGGCGGTGCTCATTTTATCAATGACAAATATCGGGGATGGAACTATTTTGACATTCAAAATGTCCTTTTCACCACATTTTTTAATGCTTATATGCGTTCGCAAGTGGTATGATCAGACAGCTATCGTATCTGTTGGATTAATAGGCGAATAGTAATAAATTATTACCCTCAACAGCAGCGTACTAAATTTGCCTGGTATTAAATATGCCATTAAGCACTAATTGGGCATACGCGTAGAAATGTATGACTTGTAAATGTTTCACAGTGGAAATATTCCTGTACACTATGTCCAGTACAGAAAATATGATATAAATATATCAGGAAATTATCAAAAAGACAATAAGTGCACAAGCTCAAACAAATGGCCATGAATAATTTTTAATACATGGTTTTATTATTTTGTAAAAATTGTACTAATCATTCAAATAGCATTATAAGTGAGACTAGTCCTTTTTACTAGACAAAGAAATAATGAAGAATCCCTGCTAAATATGATTCAAGCATGAATGAATTCGGGGCATGTGGGTAAGCGTTTTGAAGTATCGTGATGCTTCATTCTAGTATTTTTTAATAATTGTATTGCTAATAATTATCATGTCGTGATCTCTAAAGAATCCTCAATTAAAATTATGATAGAGCAGAACTTTCAAAAGTCTGTTTAATGTCCTCCTCATACTGTTCTAGCATTTAAAAAGTATAAAATCCGTCGAGAAAATTCGCGATTAATGATTCATCGCTCATGAATTAGAAAATTATATCCTCATCCTAATCTTCAAAAATCTTTTAAAATACGGATAAAGCATTCCAATGCAGTAATAGATTAATTTGGATAACGATTTTTTAAGTTCCAATGAGAGTTGTCGTTACGATCGATCCTGGTAGTGTTCGAAATACTCAAGCTTGAGTTTAATATCATAAATCAACAAGAAAAGAACGGCAGTTCAATGCTCTACGACGGGCATGAAACCCGAATATCGACAATAGGTTTCATATATAATATTATATATAATATAACATATTTTTCCTTAAAATTGTAGTACATTCTAAGCTTGATGCAAGTAGTAAACCTGCTGTAAAGCATCTGCACTGTTCATCGTTCGCAATGCCGGTTGCAGTACTTTTGGAAGCATTTTTTTTTTACAAAGATGCGTTTTCGGTCTGTTCACTTCCTGGAAGCTCTCTGAGCAAGAAGTTGTGTCTCCGGAGCAGCTTTCTTATACCACTACGTATTCGAATTGCAGTGCTTTACATGCAATAGCTGCGCGAGTCAACATACATTTACTCGGACTGATCTTCGCAGTTTTCTCCTGCTTTAATGTAATTTCTCTTGCTTTTCCTTCGGTTGGTTCTCTCCCTCTCTCTCTCGCGCGCTGTGCAGTACGGTTTCTCCTTTAGTTTCATTCATTTCACAGTTAGGTATTTTATGACCTATGGTCTAAGATAGTGGCACCAGCTCTGTTGCAGTTTGATGTCTGCCCTCAGAGGCGCCAACTAAAATCGATATCACATGCTCGTGTCCTTAATCGCGTCTATTTAAGTTCCTTTTCTATACTCTTTTTTAATTTATTCTTTACAGTCAGTGCTGCTTTCCGCTGGCGTGCTATGGAACAGTTGCAGTGCACAGTTAGCTACACGACGGCAACATATAAGGGCATATAAGTACAGAGGCTAGCATGCGGCCACAGATGCGTGTACCATGGCAGGCATTTATTTTTAAGTATCGTTGGCATGCCATCTTCTTGTAACCAATTGCTAATAACTGATCACAACGCGTCTGAAGTGCGATAAATGAAAAGTATGACAAACTTAAATGCTTTTCGATTGTTTCATAAATTTGCTATAAACACTTTCCCAAAACCTTATTCGGTAGCAATTGCTCAGGATATTATACAATATCAAGAGCAATTTAGAATATATTTCATGCTTTTTGCTGTTATTCCTTCCATCTTTTGAAACGTCAAAAATGGTACAAAATAGTGAAAAGATCCGCATAGCACAGAATACACTAACAGACAATTGAGCATACCGCATAGGGTTGAGTTGTACAGGAAGAAAAACTCACTGACCCTTCCGAGGGCTATGGCGCGGGGTAAGGAGCGCGAACCGGACGAACGGAGCGCGGACGAGAACCGTGTGTAATGTTCAATGAAAAAACGTGCGCTCGTGTGACTCACAACCGCATGCTAGCATACCAAACCAGCAATCACATTCGAGAGGAAACCGAAAACGAACGAGGGATCCGAAAAAGCTCCACCTTGCCAACAATAAGGACACATGTCCTGATGAGCTTTTCGGTATAAATGGAGTTGCTGGTATCCGACCAACACACACACCCGGAAAACAGCATGGTACCACTACCATCACCGATAGACTGTCGCACTTCAAACCGAACCCAAATCGGAAGCAAGTACAATACATAGAACGAAAAGAAGCTTAGAAGTGTAGTCGGAACGAAATAAAATGACTCTCCGGGGCGGAAGAAAATCGATAACTTTCGAGGAAGAAAAGTCAAAAACTCGTCTTTCAACGCACTTCCCACAATACTTTTGCACTTTTATTACAACGGTCGAACACCTGCAAAAAGGCCAGTAAACTATTGTAAAGCAAACTATTTCCCACAAAACGGTGTCTAACTTTTTGTTTGTTTTTGAGAAAAAAATCGGGCTCATGACGGACAAAGGAAAATAATCAATACAACAAATCCGCCAAACCAGAAACAAAGCGCAATGCTGAATGAATACAAGGTGCATATATATGTATATATATGTATGATAAATTCCGCAATACTTAACAATTACCCTTGAAATTGGCCTGCTTTCTCCAAAACACGGGTAATATAATTCTTTCGTAGCGCAAAGCGGTATCAATCAGAAGCTTTTTTCGTTTTGTGAAAGCTTGCTGCAGCTGCTGCGGTTTTTGTTGTTTTTGTTGTTGTTGGGTTGCGTTCGAACTATTCGATTCCTCCGGACGCCTTTGTGCTGCTGCTGCTGCTGCTGATCGTAATGCTAATGTTGCTACTGCTGAGTTTGCATTGCTGGCGCGGCGCTATCACTGTCGGTTTCTTATAGTTGCTCTGCTTCGGATTGTAGCGATGATAAAGATGGTCGGAATACTAAGCAAATTTTTCTTCGGGCAATACGACACTTATGGCTTTCGTTTAGCGATGGGAAATGTTACTCCATTTATCAATAAGAGAGAGAGGGAAAAAAAACGTACACACACATTCACGAATCGATGGTATTATTGAACATGCCGTTTCCAACTATTGATTCACGCATTTATTCGGGCATCTTTTTTTGCTTCCTATGTACACCAGCACACGCACTCGCACACATGTACACTACCGCATCTAGTTGCTCACCACTGAACACTTGCATTAACTTTTGCTTTTGTTTAATGGATCAAAGATCTGCCAGGAAACAAATTAAATTAAAAAAACACACACACACTCTGGGGCACAAACACACACACACGCCTACACACCATGTCGTTAGACACTTTCTTTCATCGCACTTTACGGTGTTGATACGAGGCCACACACTTTACAACCACAGAATGCGATCATTGCAAAAAAGCACGATAAGCTCCTGGGCCAGTTGATGGATTAGTTAAAGCAACAACAACGGAAAAAGAAAACACAAAAATCGCTTGCAATGCCGTAAATGGGTGCAGCTAATGGAGAGGTGGAAGAACACGGTTTCCGAAACTAAACTTTCAATAAGCAGCAAGACGTACACAATAAATGAAACACATGCAACCTTTTTTCTCTATTGCTGACATTATGATTCAATCGCTTAATCGCTAAACTTGGTTGAATCGGTTGTGATGTCATACATCATCGGATTCGTTTGGTGTTTTAAACTCTTTTTTTTCTTTGCACCACACATCCTTTGTTCGTTGAAAACTTTGCTTAAGCATTTGTATGCCATTGAACGATTTGTTGGAACGATATGTGAGTTACCACCCCTTTCGAATGCTGGCGTTTCTCAGCACGGTGCCGAAAATAAAACGTGATATAAAAGCTTAAATAATGAAAACCTGAACCTAGACTGGAGCTGGTATGATTCAGATACTGCAACACAAAAAAACGCTTTCGATGGTACGATGGTTAACGCACAAATTCGATCAACGATTCAACGAGTACTGCACATTACACAGGGTCAACCACACTGGAAAACTTTTCGAGTTAATGCAGCTTGTAATATTTTCAGCCGTTTTGCAATACCAATTCTAAGTGGGATTATCCATAGTCAACTGGAATGAAGTCTTGCCTAGCCCGTTCTTCACTAGAGTTTTACACTGCAATACGCAACGTTATTTCATTTCAGGATTTTCAGCCGGAGAGAATCGACGTGGGAAAACTTCTCTTTGGCGGTTGCTCTTCTCACAACCGTTTTTTCCCAAAAAATGTCGTCATGCTGCTCAGTAATCTCCATTTGCAAGCGAGTGTCCGTGGCTCGGCGTTTTACAGCTCCTTATCCACTCGTACATACACACTCACACACCCGTAACAGCTACGGTGCTCTGCGTTCAAAAGTTACTGTTTGGAGGAAGCTTACGCTCCCACATTTGGCCCTGGTGCTCCAACATTTTCCGATGTCCCTATTTTTAGTACGTGTCTCTAACATTGCTCATTTTTCACCGCTATTCCCGTTCGAACTAGCTCTCTTTTCCTGGCGGCGCTTTCGTAGGGTGTAGTACATAGTAAACACGGCGAGGCGATTTTCGGAGCTTGCTGATCTCTCTCTCAGTTGCGTGCATACGCACCAAAAACCCAAACCACTAATATCATCAAATGACACGAACAGGGAAACACGAACCAAAAAGCTCCGAGTATCTCCGCAGCACCGCAAACGCGTAAGGATGAAGAAAGGACAAACTCTCCCATTTTCGGTACCATTTACAGTCACCGAAACGAACGTAGGAAAAAGTGATGGGTGGTATGGATTTTTCCACCGAGAGGAGGAACTTTTTCACCAGCAGCATGCAGCAAAGAAGAACGGAACGAGCCAAAAGAAAGAAAAAAATCATAAAAATTTCGGTATCACCAATTCTTCGATAACTTTGTCGGGTCAATAGGGATTCTCCTCGTATCCATTTGCATCACTGAACGACGGTTAACCGAATGCAGAATGATTTAGCACGCAATCAATAAAGTAATAGCAGCTAGCTTTCTATACTGATGAAAAATTTGCTGCAAGAAGGTACTAACGCGACACTATGCTACTCTCGGGACACTTCCGTCACTCGTTACAGCTCTCACTAAACTGAATCGAGCATTCGTTCATTCTCATGGTTTGGGCTATCGTCCTTCGATATTCACGTCATTTCAAATGAACTGCAACGAACGAAAGTGGATGATACACGATTACTATCTTTAGCAGTAACCACTAAGTGAGTCAAGACCTTCAAAATCGATTTAGCGCTTGAAGATGCAAATATCTAAAGAACTGTTATTTAGCTTCCCTCTATAAATTAATACAAGCCTTTGAAAAAATACTTGTCATATGCCAATGATGTGCTGCCAATGTGAAAAAGGCGTTAAGTGTTGTAGTCTTATAGGATAGTGCAGCATACGTATTAACAACTCGGTAAATTTTTCTAATACGAACGCGGATCCAGGTGCACTAGGTACTAGGCGTCTCCATCTTCATTTTGATTCAATTACAATTTATTAGATTTTTTAGCTTATTCCACTTCCTTATGAAAATTTTTAGCATTTGGCGAACGATTACGCTCTTTCTTTTTCTTATTCACTTGCTAGCTCATCCGTTGCGTCAATCGCTTCGCGGTATTGGCCTGCTGCAGCCCCTAAACCGCGCATGGTCGAGCGCCTCCGTATGTTAATCCATTATCCCAGCCTTCGTGGTGGCCGCATCCGTCTCCTTTTCCCATGTGGATGACCTAAAAAGAAGACAGGTTAAGTCGTCCGGCGACATTCTCATGACATGACCAGCCTACCGAAGCGTCTCGAGTCTAATTCGTTGAACGACAGTAAAATTGAAGCTCATAGAGCTCGTCAATTCAAATAATCTTTACAACTAATTCATTGCATATAGGTAGGATTTCCTTTCAATTCCAATATTATTTCTGACTTCGCTTTTGCATACGATCAGTAGTGGCTTAATCTGTTTAGAGACAATGCAGTGCAATGAAAGTTATGTACCCATAATTGTTAGTTATACCTATCACATTGACTTCGAATGTGATTTAAAAAAATCGAGAAGGAATTGTGAAATCGTCATGGATCTTTGAGACAACTCTTCGACCATTGGGTCCCCTGAGGCATTCAACTGCGCTGAAGCGCGTTTCAAAATAATTAAAAAAATGCAGTTGCTGGTTTTGCATTCCCTTCTTCAGAACTATTCCTGATGACCGGGCGGATGGAGGGGGCTGATGTTGGGTTTGATCTCTAAGTTGATTGATACATGCGTAACTGTGGGGACTCTCTTGACCGGTGAGGCCCAAGATGGTCCGCCACTGAGCCAAACCACCTTTGAAATTTAATTTTGAGTTGCTCGGATAATCCAAAGGCCCATCGCAATCCACTGTATTATCATTTTTTTCCGTAACTTGTCGCTACAAAATGTAAGTATGAAGTTCAAGCCACACTTATCACTATTTTACTGGTGAAGAATATCATGCGGAATATTTTAGATTTAAATTTTTATCAAAGTTAACACTGTAACAAAGACTGGCTTTCACGCCATATATATGAAGCCATGTGAATTGGCCGATCTATACTAATTTAATGAATTGATATTTGCGAGAAAATTTAATGCTGCATATGTTAATTAGAGTATTAGAAATTGTATAAGATAATTCGATTTTAAAGCGCAACGCTTCGAGCACGTGACTGGCTGTATAATCGATCGAAACAAATAATTTGCCAGTTTATGAGCAAAATAGTTCTTTAGCAAAGCTGCATGGGATAGCAATACCAGGCCGGCCGTTCTTCATGAATAAAAAAAAGCTTCTTGGAAAAAAACTTTGTTTTTTTTAAATTTTGCAATCTGCACTATGGGAGAACAGCGAACAATTACGTCAACTGGCCAAAACATCCATTATCATGACAGCAGTCATTCCTAGCTGTCAATAAACACAACACAACCTTGCAAACAAAAATAGGAGTGTCAAAAATTTTCTCCAATGCAGTGCGGTGGTGTCGTTGCTTTGTTTTCTTCTACTTGAAGCGTATATTTTTGCATACGAATTAGGTGGGCACTTTTAATTCGCATCGTAAAGTAATATCGTCCTGCGTCCGATGCCGACTGTTTATCACGGGCATGATGCTACGAGCTACAACAATGGTTACGCGATGCTGCATCATGCGCGTAGTATCAGTCCGATTGCTTGAGTACGTGTGCGCCGTTCTTGCAATGGGATACGGGGTTAGAAAACATTGAAGTTAAAAAAGGAAGAAATTGTGCACCGCTTTCCATCACGGAACTGAACTATCGAAATCTGTACCCAGCACAAATCTAGCGTTGCGATTGCCGCGAATGCGTTATGTGACAGTGTGGCATGTTTGGTGCAGTGTAACAGCACGCACAGTACTGAAGAAAAAAGAACGTGTAATAACGCAAACCAGTTTGTATTGCGTCAATTATGTGCCCTTCAATCGGTTTTGAATTGACTTAAAATTCGCTTTCCTTACCAACACGAGCAGGGACAGCGGACCGAAAGACGAAAGTTGGCTAGCGCATCATCGCTTACACAGGAACAAAACAATGTCAGAGTGTAAAGAAGAAGTGTAATCGATAATGAACCAGTGATTAGACATGCGAAGAAAATATAGATTCGAGGTGTGTAAATATGCGAGATAGGTGGCGAGTCTTGATAAAACCGTTCAGCTGTTTATGTCTCGACAGTAGCGTCTGTGAAATTCTAAAAACATTCAGCGATTAATACGCCAAAGCTTCATGGATATTTTAAAAGCTGCGTTTTTTCAAGAAGAGCACGAACTGCGGAAGGAGTATGCGATATAACGGTGCAGCATCGCTGACGTACTAGGAAAATGGGATTTAACATGTTTTTATTACTGTGTAGTTTGCTGAAAATGTTATAAATATCAATTTGTGTGCGTCGGTGTGTTAGTAACGCAAAAACAAAAGATCGAAAATTGACCATTCGAGAGATAGAGTGCTATTAATTAGGCCAAAACATTTCCGACAAAATGCATGTCGCAAGTAAGTGACACTTTGTAACCGATTATAATGTATTGTTTTAAATGTACTAACAAAGTATGAAATGATTCGATTCAGGTCTTGAAATGATACAGCCCCATTTCGAACCGGCATCCATCGATTACCAGCAGCAACAAACGCACCACCAGCAGCAACAACAGCAAAAGCAACAGGAACAACAGCATCAACACACAGCACAGCAACAGCAGCAGCAGCAGCAACAGCGCCAGCAGCAACAACAGCAGCAGATTTCCAAAATTATCAGCAACCCTCCGCCAGCAATCGTTAGTGCCCCAAATGGAACAACCATGTGTGTCGCCAAGCTTATGATTGGGCTGGATCATGCACCGCCGGCATTTAATGTGCGATCGCGCGTTTTAGGCGATGGCGGTACAAATTTAAACTATATTCGCACGGAAACAGGTGCTATAGTCACGCTGCGAGGTCGGGGATCCATGAATCTTGAGCCACAAACAATGCAGGAAGCTCCGGAACCGCTGCATTTGTTCATTGAGCATCCATCGTAAGTTTCTCCAGCCTGCCTTGCAATCCGCAACGAGTGTTCGCAATGATCGGTTTTCTTTCTCTTTCAGATTGGAAGGGCTACAGAGTGCCAAACAGTTGGCGAAAAATTTAATCGAAACCTTACAAGAGGAACTTTCCTTCTTTCAGGAAAACAATATTCCTAAAGCAAACTTTCAGCTAATACCCCAGTCGAACATAGTTCAAACGACCCAAGTCACGCAAATGCCTCCGATCTTAAGAACCCAACATGTTACGCAGCCCAACGGAATCATTCATCAACCGCCGCCGACAGTTCTTGGTCCTCCGCCTCCAAATTTTGTGCAGCATCCGCCCGCTTTGCCACAAAGTCAGCCCCCACCACCGCAAATCATCCAGCAGGCGCCCACAATAATACAGTCACACGTGCCAGTACAAATCCACCAGCAGCCGAACAATGTTGTAATCTCACAAATTCAGACCACAGCGCCTCCAACGCAAATTGCAAACGTAAGCAATCCACCGCCGGGAACACAGATACGTCCGCCTATAGTGCAGATCAAAAACTCGCCCGCTGGAGCGCATCTGTCGCAGCCACCGCCAAACATACAAATCCAGCAGGCACCGGCTGAGGCCGCCCAGCAGATCATTGTCAATCCGGCACCACCGTACCAGGTGCAGTATATACAGCAAAATCCATCCATTCAGACAAGCAGTGGTGCCCATCCGAGTGGACAGGTTACGATTCAACATCTCATTCAGCCCCAGCCGCAACCTGTACAGGGAATTGTACAAACAACAATACCTCCGCCTCAGTTCGACCACTTTCAGCGGCCACCACAAACTCAACAGATTATCACCGTACAGGGAAGTACGGCATTCATGGTTCCGCCACCAAACATTATCCATCAGACAGCGCCCCAACCACAGAATCAAATCATTTTCCAAACACAACAGCCAATTCTGACGCATCATCCGCCCCCGGAGTTGACCCCGATGGGACCGCAAGCGCCAATTACTCAATCGACCGGGATGCTTATAAATGGAGCGGACGGAAAGAAAGTTGGCGGTCCGCCGGAGTTGCAAATTAAGCAGGAATCGCTCAAACTCGATGAGGGCCCTCCGCCCGGGACCATCTTGCAGCAAATTCCGACCAGCGGTCAACTCACTAAAACCACTGTGATTCCCGTGTCGTCGATACCGGGCATACCGATCAGTCAACCGCCACCACCGATCATGTCCGTGCCTCCACCGACAGTGCAGCATATAGTCGGCAACACGATCATTACGTCGCAACCGAATGCACCGATCAGTCATGGTGGAATTCCGCAGCAAATTTTTAGCCAAATACCTGTGTCGATTCAATCGTTTGCACCACCTCCCCAACAGATGCAAGTTAGTGGGTCCCATTTCGTTGTCAGTGCCCCACAACCGTGGCCTGTGGTAACTGCCTCAGCCGCCGGGCAACAAATACAGCAAGTTCCGGTTAGCACGGTACCGAGCATACAGATAACTACACAGCCCATGCGGAATCCAAACGAAATCCACATCATTAGTCAACCCACGATCATTAGCGCTGCGGAGTACCGATCGCCGGCATCACAGCAGCAGCAAATAATCGCGACTAGTGCATTTAATCCGCAAATTCAACCACCACAAGGTAAATTAGCTGTGACGTTTTTAGTTTAATTTAAAAATAAAGACAATGAATATTTCAATGTCGAAATGTATTAACAATTCGTCGGACAGCTGACATACTTAATCGATCAGACAGCAGTAACAGAATTACACAATACCTTTTGAAATTTAAAACAAGATAATTGAATTAAATTTTTTATCATTTAACAGGGCCAGCCCAGGCCGTATTGTTCCAAATTTGAAATAGTCCATAACGCATTTCAACTTATTTCTTTCTTTCCTGATTTTCACAGGTGTACAGGTACAATTTCACACGGTACCTCCGCCGCCTCAACAAATTATAACCAGCTTGGCAAATGCACAAACACAGCCTCCACCACAAGCACCACAGTCGCAGCTGATTGAAAGCCAACAAGGACCACAGCATCAAATTATAATAAATGCTCCGATTCCTCCACAACCGCCTCCACCGCCACCATCGTTTACGACTGTACAATATTCTACTCAAGAACCTCCAAAGGTATTACATACTTAAATGTCGTTATTATCCATTATGATCTGAATTATCGATTAACTTTACCATATCCAACCAAATGTAAAGTTATCTTATTCACCCGCTCCCCTATTATTTATTCTTATACATTCGATCAGGTCCCTGTTGACCGAGCCTCTGTAATCAGGGATCTTGATGTGTGGCTTAATAAAGGCCTTACTTTTTCCAACCACCTTGACTTCCTGCCTCGGAAACGCTTGGAGTGTGGAAGCGCATTGACAGTGACTTCTCCGACCCGCTATGTCTCAGGACATTGTTTTATTCCCTGGAGTGATGCTCGGCCAGGATCCATGTTGATCGTATCGAGGAGGTTTTTTTGCAGGTTTGCTGTCCACAAGGTCGTTGGAAATAGTATCTCTGCACTTCCTTGCTTCGAGGATAGATGCCGGTTATTAGGCTTACAGTCCCTAGAAACTCGTCGATCCATTGCCCAAACCTCCTTCATCGCTTCTCTCCTACTTCAATATGTGGATGCACAAATGTTGCTTTCGTTGATTTTCCCTTCTATGTACCATCCCGAACCCTCCAAAATAGTTCCCTTTTACACATCCACCCAAATCGCGCTATGTGTTCGTTCAATTCCTCTGCCCACCTGTTTGATTTCGATCGCTCCCTTCCTTCCTATCGTTCCCGCTTATTATTCCCTTCGTAATTTATCTTCATGCTGCCTATTTTATTCTTTGGCGTAACGACCTACTCGGTCATGCCTGCCATTTCTGGATTACTTGAATAATTGATACCACGAAGTTGGATGGTCAGTCCTAACTGCGGGGGAACGGTCCGGATGAGATTGGGCACCCGGTCCCGCCGTTTAAGACCGGCGCCGTTATCTCATCAGACCAGTCTTAGTATTTAATATGTTTTTTAAGCCACGAGGCAAACATATGACATATATTAAAATTGAAATATCTCTAATTGTTACATTTTCCCCTTATTTTCTAGCCTAATGTGGAACAGTTGCAGCAACGGCCACCACCCCAACCACAACCTCCACAGCAACAAACGTCGCACAGCTTAACTACACAATCGCAATCACATGCGATCATGTTGCGACCCGGCCAGAAACGAAAAATATCAGACGAAGATGTTAATAAAACTATGCCTCCCAAAATAGGCATGGGGTAAGTTTAAACTTGTTTTAACGATTAACACTTCAGACTTTTTCATATTTTATTTCGCCAACATGTTTATTTTAGTTAATTGTGCGATCGATTGCGATTGACAAACTTCACCTAATCTCTCCTCAACTGAAGCAAACAGATAATATGACTTCTAGCATTGTTGCAAAATGTGTTAATCTTCAATACAAAGATATTATGAAACTCAATACCCGACAGAAGGAATTCGTGCGTTAATCGGCCAGCTTTAGGTTTAATGAATATGTTTTAGTGGCTGTATGGGGTTACTTATGTTTCATGTTTTAGAACTCTATCAGATTCATTGATTGTTTTTATGATTCTGGTACTATGTTTAAAGCTGAATTAATCGATCTTTTATGCATTATTAGACATTAACACTTTGTTTGATCAATTAAACTGAAATGGAAGCCATTTTGTCGTAATTTTTTATGAAGCTTTGCATATATTTTCGAATTTTTAATAAACAGGAAGGTTTTTCAAACTATTTACGAATCGAATCAAGGACTGCGGTGATGTACAGAATTGAGGAATCGTTCAATGTTTTCTATAGCACGTATCTATCCCCACATTTGCACACAGAGAGGATTATTGTTGGCAATGTTTGAACTGAGTTTTAGAATCCTTACTCAACACACCATTATGTTGAAAAACTCCTACATGGCGTATAATGGAATGGACCATCTATTTGTTGAATGAACAGTTACTTATCAATTACAGAGTAGTGGGTTTTGTTGATTTAAATTACTATGAAGGAATTTCACTATTTGGGACATTTAATATAACTGACGTTGTTACGGAATTGTGATTTCGAGTGGATGCGGATAACTTATAAACTATTAATAGTCCCCAAAAATACCAATAGTCCCTTCTGAACCAGTTCACTTTGTAGATTGTGTTGTTGCAAACATTTAATCTACAATTATATACCTCCGTCGATGTACAAATTTCAATGCGGTATTGAATAATTACGTTGTGCTTTCAGGAAAACTGCTTAAAGAAATGTAAAGGATGAGTCGGGCAGCATGAGTGTTATATGAGTGAAATATTAATAAATTTGTTTGAAAGTTTGTCTTAATGTATTTTTAAGTTTTTTTTTTTTGGTTAATTTCAATATAACCCGTGTAGCAAACACATCGATACACAAGAATAAAAGGATTGTTTTTATTTGTTAACGTTGGTGCGTTAAATACCGTATATGAATTTTTTTTAGCTAGATATGTGTAAAGTTTTTTTAAATTAATTTATTTGATTATAACGTCAGCTAACAGCAGCTACATATGTTAAGTTAAAGCTTATATGTAAAACATAAATCATGTGCCCTTTTATTACGCAAGTATAACACTATTACATACAATTAACAATATGTTTAAATATTTGTCATTTTAAAGTTCAATTTATGGGGGCAATGTGTGTAGGATGAGTGGTGCCGGAAGAAACTTGCCTGTGGGAAACAATGGAGGAATCTTGACGGCCGCACAAGCCAAATGCATAATGTCATCGGTATCGACTGGGACAGCAACTACGACATCTACTACTGGGGTCGGTCTAATATCGTCTCAAATAACTGCTGATCACTTACTAGGTAAAGTATATGATATTATATATGTAATATTACAAATTATTTATGTGAGATTTTACGTGCATCTTTACCCACATTTAAAAAGAACCGGTACACGTGTTGGAACATTTTTCAGCACCATTACTTCATCCAATATACTGATCGTTTATTAGATAAATAATTATTCTCATACAGGCTTTTCAGTTGGATTTTCAGTGAATTTCCGAGTGCTATGTAGGTGAAATCTCCTAGGAATAATTGATAAAGTGCATTGCATATTTAATACGTGTCACTTTGTCTCCAACTTCCGTCGAAGTATTTCAAGTTATTTTTAACATTACTATTCCTATTTGATTATAGCATTCTTATTAATGATCATTCAATCAACAGGAAATTATGAATTATGTTGCCTGCACGAAATATATTTTGCTACAGCTACTATTGTTTATCTCCCATCGATTGAAGTAAAATAAGTTTAGCATAACTTAAGCAAATCTCATTATTTTAGTATTAGCAGGTCATAAACTGGATTCCTTCATCTAAACATTTGTCTTTGGTCAACATGTATTAACATTTTGATATTGCTTTTTATCCTAAAAAACACTGCTTCAACTCTTAAAAATGACGAACATTGAATACAACACATGATAATGTATGCCTTTCTGAAAGTTAGCCATTTTGGCTGTAATGCCAACATCTTCATACAGGCAGAACCCTTACGCAATGGAAAAGTATACTCTAGCCCTACCTGCATATTTTTCCCATTTAATGAGTTTACTTGCAAATTTTCTCCTCAGCTTACAATATTTCATAATACTATTGCGTATTGCCTATGCAGTTCGACATATCATATTTGTAATGTTCATTTTATTCAATGCGTACTCTTGTTTTATTTTCTTTACTGCTTGCAACGCTGGCTGCTCGTTGGGGAACCTGACTCACAGACTACAGACGACAAAAATAAGCGTAGGACCTCTAGACAACCCGGCTGTTGTTTCAATCCAAGTCGGCAATCAGACCAGTTCTACGGTTGTGGTGAAATAAACCCCAATCGCATCGCATCAGAACTGTTAACCACGATGGCAACTGTAGAACAACTGTAGCGTACTTTCAACGGGAATAGTAGAGTAGAATACTTTTCAATTTGTATGATATCCAGCGCCAATCTACGGCAACGTAATGGCATCATGAAACAGAGCACAACGTTGTAGGATACCGGAATACAACAACTAAACAGATTGTATATCTGATTGATATTGTTAATGTTGTTAAATAATTCACGCTTTCCTTTTTCGTCGTAGCAGTGGTCAGGGTAAATTTAGCACAGATGTTCGTAGGTCACAAGCTTAGCGTGTGCAGCAAAATGCAGTCACACGACTTTTTACAGCCTGATTAGTAGTCTGCTGTTGCGTGATCGGCTAGGGAAGCGACATTGTATGATAATGTAAGTAAATCTATTTCGATTTGTGTAGTATGTACATCAGTTTTAAATTAAGTTTGAACAACAGTAATATCATCATGAAGTAGTATGCTCGCTCTTGAATCGACAGTTGGGTAGATTAATTTATGGCGACTGTTTTGTATCCATGCTTTGAATGACCGACGAAGAAGGGAAGTCAATAGCGTAAACGAAAAGTATCACAGGTTGTTGTGAACTTCTAGAAAGTGGTGGAATTATTTATATAATTGTGAATATTTTTTTTCCAAATTTTGAAAAAAAAAAACAGATACCCATAATCATAAACAATTATGAATATTATATTTTCCCCTTCCTACCGTTATTCTTATCATATCCGAAACAAGTATTAGTTGATGTGTTTGTGATTATTAGAGCAGTAGATTTATTAATTTGCTGTGTAAATTACATACGAGATTGTAAAACCGAAGTTAGATGAATGTATCGAGTAATGCTTAACAAATCTTTGCATTCTTGTCAGATCAGTTATACCCACTGTGGCATACCTTTTCAGCAATCCTTGAACCGTCTACTTGTTTCGTTTATCGTCGTATCATAATCGTACTTTTTAAAATTTACACAATGAAGATTTCTTTTCGATTTAGAATACAATCTCGACGATTTTGAACGGCCATTTTTGGTTTATTTTACCTTTCGCTTAACGATTGCCTTAACTTAACTGCCAGATCTACAAAATGCAAGTACATGCATGAATAGTCTGGATGGGATGTGATCAGCGTCCGGTTGTATGAATGAACAGCTGCAACATCAACTATAGAGAATTAAATTATGGAGTTTCTGTGCAGGCAGCTCTATTTATCCGGCTGGTAGTGGTTAACAAGATACAAAAAAAGATCGTTAACAAGATACAAGATAGTCGTTCTTTTATCAAACCCTATATCAGATTGTTATGCCAAGATCTTCGGTTGCAAATGTATTGTGTAACGGTTATTAAAAACATAATGCTCGAGATCGAAAAGCGGTTACAATTTGGAATGTTCGTTACTACAACAAATAAAAGAATATAAATGAGGAATACTGTAATAGCCGATTAATAGCGTATATTTAGTGCAATTGTCCGGAATGTCCATGAAATTTACGGAAGGACACCAACGCAGCAGTGCTGATGGAATGCATTTACCAGTTTGAAATGCAACGCACAGTGTATGCGTTGTCAAAAATTCCGTCCATAATTTTTATTGACAACATCGCACTGTGCGCTCGTTGTTCGTCGGCATCTGTCATTGCGTTGTTGTGATTGTACACACGCTACACGCGCCTTGATATTGCACCGGTATATTCTGCATGATAAGCACAAACGTTGAAGCGAAATTAGTGTTCCAAAATGCCAAAGGAGCAGTTTCGAGAGGCGGACGTAGTGAAGAAAATGTAAGACTGATCTATAAGTTTCCAGGTCGCTGAATATTCACTTAATTTTCCCGTCCCGTTTCGCAGTTCCCAGGTTTCGTTCAATATTGACAGCGCCCAGCAAATTCAACAGGAGGCTCACCTGCATGTGGTTGCGAAGAATTTGTACAACCAAAATGCAGAGCGCACGCCGGTCGCTTACGGTGTATTGGACAGACGGATGGGAGTGAGCCAAAAGGACGCCACCTGTGACACATGCAAAAAAGGTCTGAATGACTGTGTGGGACACTTTGGGTACATTGATTTGGCGCTGCCAGTATTTCACGTGGGACACTTTCGAGCAACGATTACCATTTTGCAATCTATTTGCAAAGTATGTTCTCGCGTGATGTTAAAGGAGGAGGAAAAGAAACATTTCAGCGCTCGGCTGGTTAATCCCAACTTGTCATACCTGGCAAAGAAATCCATCCACAGCCAGGTGCTGAAAAAGGCGAAGAAAAGCACCAAATGCCCGTACTGCAACAACTTGAACGGTCCGGTCAAAAAAGGGCCAGGGCTAATGAAGATAGTGCATGAACCGTTCCGCGGTAAGAAACCAACCGATCCGTTGGTGACCAATGCGCTTCATCAGATGCAAGCCGCAATTGAATCAAATCGTGAACTTTCGCAAACCGTTGTCGGTCCTGCTTCATTGTCGAAAGAGCTGAATCCGGTAGAAGTATTGGATTTATTTCGGAACATTCCAAAAAGCGACGTGCCGTTGCTTGGAATGACATCTGTACAATCGAATCCAGCCGATCTCATCGTAACGCGCGTGTTCGTACCGCCGGTATGCATTAGACCGTCGGTCGTGTCGGAGGTGAAGGCAGGCACGACTGAAGACGATTTGACGATGAAACAGAGTGAAATATTGCTCATCAGCGACGTGATTGCAAAGCACATGATGACGGGCGGTAAAATAGAGCTGATTCAAGAGGACTGGGATTATTTGCAACTCCATTGTGCGCTGTATTTCAACAGCGAGCTCTCCGGGATACCACTTTCGCTAATGGTAGGTAAATAAGCAAAAGCTGCACCACATTAACCCCTAAATTTATAATTCGAAATGCTACTATTACCATGTGTTTTCACTTTCCAGCCAAAAAAGCCCACCCGCGGCATCGTTCAACGGTTGAAAGGAAAGCAAGGCCGTTTTCGAGGAAATCTCTCGGGCAAACGAGTAGATTTTTCAGCTCGTACTGTAATTTCTCCCGATCCTAATTTAATGATTCATCAAGTGGGTGTACCGGACAGGGTAGCAAAAATTCTAACCTTTCCCGAAAAGGTTAATTCAGCTAATATTGGTGTAAGTTATACCTTATAACAAATTTTGCTCACATTTTAATGGCGCAACATTAATCTGAATGAATATTTTATTATCGATTGAACAGCGAATGCGGGATCTGATTCGCAATGGTACCGAAAAACACCCGGGGGCAAACTATGTGCAGCAGAAAGGAAGCGCATTCAAAAAATATCTTGCTTATGGAAATCGCGACAAAGTCGCGCAAGATCTTAAGTGCGGCGATATCGTCGAACGCCACCTAATAGACGGTGACGTCGTGCTGTTTAACCGCCAGCCCAGTCTGCACAAACTAAGCATCATGTGTCACGTGGCAAAAGTGCAACCGCAACGAACATTCCGTTTCAATGAATGTGCCTGCACGCCCTACAATGCTGATTTCGATGGAGACGAAATGAATCTCCACTTGCCCCAAACTGAAGAGGCCCGCGCTGAAGCATTCGTGCTGATGGGCAACAAGTCAAACCTGGTGACACCACGCAACGGAGAGCTACTGATAGCTGCTACACAGGACTTCATCACCGGTGGATATCTTCTAACGCAAAAGGATCAATTTTTGACCCGTGAGCAAGTGATGCAACTGGCCGCCTGTATGCTGTCGGGACCCGATTCCAACATGGTCATTGATCTGCCCAGGCCAGCCATTTTGAAGCCACGAAAGTTGTGGACCGGAAAACAAATATTCAGCCTCATCCTCAAACCAAACAGCCAGTCCTGTGTGGACGCGAATTTGTCCACCAAAGGGCGCAACTACACGAAAGATATGGACCTGTGTGTGAAGGACTCGTGGGTAGTGATAAGGAACTCGCAGCTTTTATGCGGCGCCATGGATAAGGGCACACTAGGCTCTGGTACGAAGAGTTGTATATTCTACGTAATTTTGCGCGACTTTGGCGAAGATTATGCGATAAGATCGATGTGGCGGCTGGCACGGATGGCATCGTACTTTATGATGAACCATGGGTTTTCGTTTGGCATCGGTGATGTTACGCCAAGTCGGAAGCTGCTGGAAGAGAAACAAAAACTGTTGGAAAATGGATACCGCAAGTGTGACGAGTACATTGCGGAGATGAAAAAAGGAACCCTCCAGTGTCAGCCTGGTTGCACTGCAGAGCAAACGCTGGAGGCGGTCATGTTGCGGGAACTGTCCAGCATCCGTGAGTTAGCAGCAAAAGCTTGTTTTAGAGAGCTACATCCAACCAACAGTGCGCTCATTATGGCCCAATCGGGTTCGAAAGGATCAAACATCAATATCTCGCAAATGATTGCCTGCGTCGGTCAGCAAGCCATCAACGGCAAACGAGTGCCGAACGGATTTGAGGATCGCGCATTACCTCATTTTGAAAAGTTCTGTAAGTATCATATAACATCATTCTTTCACGACAAAAGTCCTTATTTATGTATTACAAAATCTCTTTACGCAGCCAAAATTCCCGCCGCCCGTGGATTCGTACAGAACAGCTTTTATTCCGGTTTAACACCGACCGAATTTTTCTTTCACACAATGGCTGGCCGCGAGGGACTTGTTGATACGGCAGTCAAGACAGCAGAGACGGGTTACCTGCAGCGACGGTTGGTAAAATGTCTTGAAGATTTGGTCGTACAGTATGACCGAACTGTTCGGAATGCTATCGGTGAGGTAGTTGAGTTCACGTACGGAGCTGACGGGTTGGATCCCGTCTACATGGAGGTGAAGAATAAACCGGTGGATATCGAGAGACAATTTATGCACGCACGCAACATGCTTCCCAGCCGCGATGAATTGCCGCTACGAGGAGAGGAACTGTACGACGTTGGTATTCGAACGTTATCCAAACCAGAGTTCTCCAAATGTGGTGCAAATTTTCACAAGGAATGTTCGTAAGTGTTACTTGTGTTTACGATGAAAAGATGGGTCGTAATTAGGAAGTATTTTATTGCTTGCTTTTAGGGACTTTTTGCAAAAGACTGGCGCCCGTTTGACAGCCGTTCAACGGCTTTATCGCAACGGGCCGAAGGTATCGATGGAAGTTGAGCGCGTTACTGCCGGCCAGTTGGAGCAATTTCTCTTGCAAGTACGCAACAAATATAACAAAGCCATCACCGAACCGGGAACGGCAGTTGGTGCATTGGCCGCACAAAGCATTGGCGAACCCGGTACGCAAATGACGCTGAAAACTTTCCATTTCGCTGGTGTTGCTTCCATGAACATCACACAAGGAGTGCCGCGCATTGTGGAAATTATTAATGCTACCAAGGCCATTTCTACACCCATCATAACGGCGGAGATTGAGAACAATACCAACATGGAGTTCGCCCGTAAAGTAAAAGCCCGCATCGAGAAAACAACGCTGGGAGAAATTTCTTCCTTTATTGAGGAGGTATACAAGACGGATGATTGTTTTCTTTTGATCAAGCTTGATCTGGATCGCATAAGAGTGCTCGGTTTGGAGGTTAATGCGGAAACTATACGCTACTCGTAAGTGTACCATCAAAAGCGGTCATTTTTGCCTTTCTTTAACGATCTTTCATGTTTCCAGCATTTGTACGTCCAAACTAAAGCTCAAGCAGGATAATGTGGACGTTTGTGGGCCTTCAATTATCACCATTCGTCCCGACAGCAGCAAGCACAGCCACAGCTTGAACGCGGAACTACAGCGTCTTACCACAGCGGTTCCGAACGTGGTGGTTGCAGGATTGCCACAAGTATCCCGCGCCGTTATCGCCGTCGATGATTCCCGCGGCACTCCCAAGTATCGGCTTTGCGTGGAAGGCTGCGGATTGCGTGATGTGATGGCGACGTTCGGCGTGATTGGCACGAGAACTAAGAGCAATAACATTCTGGAGGTGTACCAGACGATAGGAATCGAGGCCGCTAGGACGACAATTATGACAGAAATCACCGAGGTGATGGAAGGGCACGGTATGAGCGTGGATCATCGGCACATTATGTTGCTGGCCAGTCAAATGACGTCACGTGGCGAAGTGCTTGGCATAACACGCCACGGTTTGGCGAAAATGCGCGAGTCTGTGTTTAACCTTGCATCGGTAAGTTATCACCATCAACTTTACGGTTGATATGGTTTGCACCTACAAATGTATTTTATCTGTTTTTTTTTTTTACTACAGTTCGAAAAAACGGCCGATCATTTGTTTGATGCGGCATACTACGGTCAAACGGATTCGGTGGATGGCGTTTCGGAGCGTATTATATTGGGCATGCCCGCTTCGATTGGTACCGGATTGTTTAAGCTAGTGCACAATCACAACGACACGCAACTGGAGCAGATTAGTGAGCCCATTTTTAATATGGTATAAGCAGATAAGAGGAATCATGAATGCAATTCGTGCCAAGAGTGTGAACAAATATCTTCATCTGTTCTGTACGAACGTTCATTTCCTCTTACAACTGACAGTGCATCCGAATCCGACGCTGTAAATTCCTGCAACCTTCAGCAACTTCCACAATAGTTAAGTACATATCCATCAGTCTCTTTTAACATTTTTTTATTATTATTTAATGAGTTTTTTTAACAGAAAATATTTTATTTTATTCATGAATTGTATATTACTTAGAAAGTGTATACATTGAATTGCGAATTGAAGATGTTTTGTTGAAAATGTGTCACATAATGCACAGTATTATTTCATTTTCCTTGAACTTGTCCATCAACAGATCGGTCTGAAAAGTGTATCTGTAGAAATGGCAATGTATTAATATGTTTTTTTACTTATTTATTTATTAAGAATATTATTTGCAACAAGGGGTTTACAAAAATTGTATTTTAACCTATAGAAAGGAAAATGAAGAGGTTCCTCGAAGACGGAAGCGGAATATAGATGCAAGAGTTGTTGTTGTAGTTGTTAATATTTTCAAGAGGTTTTGGACCTTTTGGGTCGCCTTCACTTCTGACCAAGTCGAACAGGTGATATGCATCATTGACAGTCGAAAGTGCCCGAAAGAAAAGGTCGTTCTGACCGTAGCTTCTATGATGCATGGGGATGCGGAGTCTCGAAGACGTCGAGATGGAGCGTAAAGAGGGATCATAGATAAAAGGGCTGGGTCATCTAGATCGTGGGAGAAGTGGAAAGTGAGTGAGCGTGTCGCGTTTTTAACGACTCAAGGCCAAGTAGACGACAACGATTAGATATTGATAAGGACTTTTCATAAAAACATTCAGTCAATTGACGAGGAGAAGGGATTAAAACTATTAATATCATCTGCATACAGCAGACAACCATCCGGCGGGAGAACATTTACACAATGATTGAAAACAGAGAATAGAGCAGTGGACTAAACACACTCCTTTGAGGTACACCGAACGTAGCTACGAATGAGTCAGAGATGAAGGTATCTACTCTCACTCGGTAGGATCCACCTGTTAAAATCTGAACCAGATCAGTAGTGGATTTTCAAAGCCATTGTTGTCGAGCTTAAGGAGCAAAATGTCAATGGAAATACAATCAAACGCTGCCTTAAAGTCAGAGTAGATAGCAACCACTTGACGCCCGGATTCCATATTTTTGAAAACCGACGAAACGAGACAAGTGAGTGGGTTGTTGTGGTTGATCGTTTAGGCATGAATCCGTGTTGGTGCTCGGAAATTAGTTTTACCACTTATTGCAGAACGATGGAGTGAACAGTTGATTCAACATTTTGGAGGAAGAGTATTCCTTTATGATCTACTTTTTTGTGAAAGGAGATCAGACAGGCGCTAAGCACAGGAAAGGAACAATCAGGAAGGGATCTATTGAAAATTCGACACAGGAAAGGTGCGAAAAGCATAAGCGAATATGTTACCAAACTATTTCGTTGATCGTATGTTCTGTGTATTTTCGCGAATTACTAAAATAAATTGGCTAGTGTACAGTGAATTTTAAAATTTCATTTAAATTAGTTGAATACTATATATTTATTCCATGATCATGAGTCCTTCCTATTGAAATATATTTTTCCTTTTTCCAGTTTATGTTCTGCAGTTAGTCTGTTAAGTTAACGAAATTGAAATATTTTGCACCACATTCGAGCTTTCTTTTGAGTTGCTGCAACGATATAGAATTCAGATGAAAGAAAAAAGTGGATATTTTCAACGGGCTGATTATCAAATGCCTTTTGATTTTTGTATTTCATCAGACCCCTTTGATGTTCTAGTAAAATGTACGCGCGAACCGGCTTCAATAAGCCAGCAGATGCAATTTTAACGATCTAGACAAGTGTTCAAGATAATGACGTTTAGCAGCCTGTTTGCTTGAGATATAATCAATAAGGAAGTATTTAATAATTCAAATAAACCGTCCGCGTAGTGGATAAGCTGTGGTTTCGCATACTTAAAACTTGCCAGTACACAACTTCTCCATTATATCATGATTGTACGTTGAGTGTAGCATGAGCCCAAGCACTCCGGCTCGTGATGCCATTGCCTGGCGGATTTGTCGCTCCTGCTCGACCAGTTCGTCCATTTTTAACCATTGCCGCACACGCTCGAGATCTATTTCGGCACGTCGAATCTTTTCCCAAACATAATGTTTGAAGCATGATTTTTTGGGAGCCCTAGAAAGAATTGAAATAGACGAAAAAAACGTTTCAGAAAGATCTGGCGGTTATCGGTCGTAAAATGCGACTTACCGACAAAATTCGCCTGTAAGTTGAAACACATTGCGGACCAAGGGGCAACCACAAACATCCGTGTCATTAATTTTGGGGTCCTTGCAGTGTTCAGGGCACAATACACGAAGCCGCTTGCAGTAGGTTTTGCTGGCTGGATTGTAGAAATCGCAAAACATCGAATTGCCATCGATACGGGTCTTAAATATACTGCCAAAGCTTGCCTGGCTTTCGTACTTGTTGAAGCATTTCTCCATGTGCCGAATGGCCGTTTTTGAATGAATCTCGTGGCCACACGTTATACAGTACATGGACATTTCATCCTCAACATCGGTATTTTCCAAGGCATTCGGATCCAACGTGCAGCGCTTTGCTCGTTCCACCAGGAGGTCCAACTCCGCATGTCGTTTATCGAGCTCGGCCAGGGTAGCCCTAACAATCGCTTGCTTCATGCGGATCGATTCGAGTGCTTTTTTGTTTTGTTCCTCGCCAACCGCCGGGCTAAGCGACCATTCTTGGATGCGCTGGGGCAATACCTGATATATCCGACTCGTGGCCAACTTCATACCGCACTCATCCGAACAGTACTTCGATTGTGGGCGTGCCGTCATAATGCAGCCGGGACCGAAACACTGCCTATCGCCTTCCAGTGCCGGGTTTCGGATCACCTCTGGCGTGAGCGATCGCTTTCTCCTTTTGTTACGCGCCGCAGCTTTTACTGCGGCTCGATCCTTTTTTCGAGTGTTGGTGTTGCTACAGATGCGCATCTCACACCGTTGCTTGCGGCCATGTTTTGTAACGTCCAAACATCCGTCACAGTTACCGCAGTTTTCTGCGAGACAACCATCACAACTACCGCACCGCTTTTCCGACGAACTGCCAGTAGGTTTCTCTTTCCTTTTTTTTGGTGGCTTTTTTTCCTCCGCGATCGGTGTTGGACCAGCTACCGGAACCAATCGGAAGACCGTTTGCAACGATGGGTCTTCTTCTTTGCAACGCTGGCAGTAGTAATGTTTAATGTGTTTTGCTTCCTTTTCCGAAACATTAATGCAATCTCCGTGGTACCACTCTTCACAAGCATCGCAGCCACTGTACTCGAGAAGAATGAACATACGAATGCAGGTCACAAATCAAATGGGAATCACGAATGGGAACTACTTACATCATGAACCGGGACGAATCTGATGATCTGCATAAGCAATAAGCTTGTCCATCTTGTTTGTATATAGTAGCGATCTTACTTTTTCGCTCGGGCAAATCAAACTCCTTGGCAATTTCTTCCTTCTGCAATTGGTAATACGTTTCACAATAGAAATACTCTTGCTCGGTTTATTACGCCAAATCCAGCAAAAATACGCTGCTGTTACTTACGGATTTTTTCTTTCTTTTCTTCTGTTCACTCATTGTATATTTGCTATTACTGATTCGGTTAAGCGGAACACACGTCGCGTCGAGCTTTTAAAACGATGCAAACATTGGAGATTTTCCTATCACGCGCAAATCTCCGCCGCGCTTTTGCCTTCCGCATACGAAAATCGTTTGCTGTTTTGTGATAAATGTTTTGGTTTTTACTTCCCTTTTTCTTTTGTTTAGGCTCATTTTGACGTGCGCGGGTTCAGTGTTTATGCTACATATTTGAGGTGTGTGCTGAACCATCAGCAATACTGAAACTGCCCTTGCAGCAAAACTTTACGGTCACCGCTTGAAATGATGAAGAGAAACAAACACATATTTTTTCTTATTACTTTTCCCATAGCTTAGTTATACTAAGTTAATTTGTGTATTGTTATTGAATTATGATTTGAAATAATATAAGCATGTGAATGATCTAGAATGTGCGCGGCATAAGAACACAGCGTTATTGTTGTAGTTTGTGGCAAAATCGGGATCCAATCAACTATGGGAGAATAATTAAATAGTTGTAGCGCCACCTATCGGTTTTTATCAATCGAATACAAAAACCCATGGTCGTTCCGGTAAATAACGCTAAAGCTGATTGTGTTACACACGTGTGTTTTTTACAAAGTATTTTTTCCTACATTTATTTTAAAGTTGCAAAAGAGTTAAACCTTTGTTTACAAACTAAATGATTACAATCAGTTCGTTATTCAAGAAGAAATGTTATACTTCCTGTACTTACATTCCTAGAGAAAGGATTCCGGTGTCTAGGAGGCAGAAGTGTATTCAAGGGAAGACCGAAAATAACAACAATGTAAGGATTTATAACACGGTGGATCGATGAAATCAGCTGAAATCTTGCGACTTAAATAGTGTGGGTTAAATGAAAGTTCAAATTCAACATTAACCCTAGATCACGAACAGAAGATACAAGATTCAACATAAACAAGTTAAGGGTATAGTTATAATACAAAAGAAAGTGGAAGTTAAAGATGGACATTACTTAACACCTATCAGAACAAAGAGAGAGGAAGGGAAAGACAATCTGAGAACGAGAAAATAGGATAGAAGAAGTAGAAATAATTTATAGTGTATTTTATTATTTCCAAACTTCCGTCACTGTTGCTATACTTGGTTCAAAGTTTATCGACCCGGAACAGGCGAATGTTAAGAGACAACACGAACTGTCATAAATTCCCGGTTGGTTTGCTAAAGCTGATAATAAGTTTCTCAATGCATCCGGTTATCAACAATTGTTCAAAAAAGCACATTTTTGATTTGCTTAAAATTCGTTAAACAATTGATTTATTACATTATTTTGTTTTGTGAAGATGTTTTTTTCATTTCTAATACTTCATGTCGAATTGCAGTTTAAGGCAAAATACTGTTTTGTTTGGGTTTTTTCTTTCTTTCTTTGTTCGTCTATTACGATGGTGACAGATATTTGTTAGTAGTCCCTCGTGTTAATGTGTAAATGTTCTCACATCATTCGTTTCCTTTCGTACAACCCGTTGCTCAATGTTGTCACCAAATACAAAATTGCCACTGTGCTATGTTAACACAAAATTTTGCTGTTCTTCACGCCCTTTCGCCCTTGTTTCTATCCATGTTTTAGTTTATTGTGACAGTTATCACAAAATTTCATTGACCGATTTTCATTTCGTTACCAGCGTATTTTTGCTTTCAATTTCAAATAGGCCACGATCCTCAACTATGCCGAATGGATTAAAAATTAGCTACGTGAAGAATGACAAATAGGATTGATTTATTGCAGATTCCATCGACATAATGTCGGTAGCAGGTGTGTGCATGGGTACCGAACTTGAAGCGTTTCCTTTTTTAGATGTATTGTATGAATTGTTTGTTTAAAAAGACGTCTGTTTTGATCATTCTACTTTAAGTTATAAATTGAATTTGATGTATCTATTAGTAAGAAGTACTTTCTTAACGTGTAAAGTGTTGTTCGCTTATCTACTATGCTAGTTAAAGTTAACTACCATGATTCATGCGTATGTTTGTGTCTTGTTTTACCTATTGCATTTTGCACTCGATCTATTTAGTTGCAGTTGCTTTCGGCTAATAATTGTGAAATGTACATTGTAAAGCTTCTTTTTTGGCGTTTTTGTTTACGTTTTGTTTGGTTTCAATCTGTACAGTGCGAAGAATCGGTTTGTGCGGATGAGAATAAAAAATTAAGCAATTTCTTTTTCATTAGCAGGCTTATCATTTCATTATTTGAAATATCAATGAAAGGAAGGCAAAATAGTTTTTGCTCGTTTTTTTTGTTTTCTGTTGTAAATTGTACAAAAATGTATCTTCCCAGAAAAGGCATTGTGTCTAAAAGTCGTTATAAACTAAAACCATATAAACTAGCATCGATCAATCGATCAAATCAAATCGATAGTTTGTAATAATTAATGAAAAAATGGAAAAGCATAATTATTTAGCCAAAAAACAAATCACGTTATGATAATTCCGCTAACTATAATCATCTATTTGTTCTGTATGGTCGACAAAATTGATAACCATCATTTGACATTCCTAACGAAAGAACTTTCACGGAACTACTAAGGTTCAGGACGGGCTGCCATTTTGTGTTGTATACTCGTTTGAGCGGATGGTACATTTTCTGCTGGACGTAATATGTTGGTTATAAGACGGAAAGAGAGAGAGAGAGAGAGAGAGAGAGTGAGCGAGTGACAAAATATACTATTAAAAAATTTCAGCGGCAATCATTGTGTAAATTGTTCGTAGTGGCGAACGAACAATGGTTCTAAAATTTGCCAATTGAGTAAATCGATAAAACTTTGCAATCGATGATTGTCAAGCCCTACCATCGTATAAAAATTTAAATAAAATTCCTTTCCATAACAATCTATCTTTCCATCGCACAGGCAAATAGAATTAAAAGTTTGTAGTATGTTTGTATAATGAGTAACGTCATTATCGCTGCAAAGAATCGGTTATTGAAGTAGAGTGGAAATGTCCTAAAAACTGTGCATATTTACAGAGTTGATCTGAGAGCAGTGATGCATTCGCTACTTATTAAGTGTAGTGTTTGCATCTTTTTCGTTTTGCTACGCATTTGTTATCATTTCGTAAAGTTTCATAAAGAATTTGTTTCTTTGCATACTAACAAGGTACCAAAGTACGCGAGATTAGCTTTCTGTTCCTGTATCTTTTTTTTTTAAATTTCCATTGTATCGTGTAGTATTCTGTTTCAATGTTGTTGATTTTTCACTAGTATTAATTCTCTGATCTATCTACTACAGTTGAATTTGTTTTTCGAACTAAACTTTCATTCGGTGTTTCCAAAACTAATCCGACTATATAAAAAATGAATAAAAATCATTTTTTTATGTTTCAAAAATCATTAAAGTTTCACAGTTACGATCCTAATAATTATTGAATTCGTTTAGCAGCTGCAGTGGCGGAACAGTAAGGTTGTCCATGTCGAATGGTTTATGAATAGTGGAGCTAAACATCCTCATCATAACAAGTAAATTATTTAACTTTACAGTATGGTTTTTGTAGGACGTTCAAGTTGTTGCAACGCTACCTTCTAACACACAATCTAGAATAAAAAAGAACACATTTGTGCACATTCACTGTGCATGTATGCTAAGGGTTGGTAGCTTAAGATGCACCAGTTGTGAGTTCCTCGTGGAAGCTGGCTCGTCGCCTTTTGCTCAGTTGCTTCCAAAACCTTCGATCAAGTGATTTTACCTGCAAGCAGCATAGAAAAGTTGGAAATTATTTATTAAATTGTACACGCTTAAACGCACGCACATGCATACCGTTTCCTTGCGTGGGGAATTCAACCGACTCGGATCGGAATGGCACGTGGCACTATCTTCCGCACTGTCCTTCGAAGTGAGAAGTCCCGCCAGTTGATTTTCCGAGTTGCGTCGATACAAAAAGTTGAATCTGGAAGCCGCCCGTCAAATACAATCTCGTAAATTCCCGCAATCTTTGTAATGAGCACAATAGCGAATGTGATACTTACAGCTTGCTGGTGTGTTTAGTGGTTGTATTAAAGCTAGCTACTCGTTTCAGTTGCGATGCGTTGTGATTGAGCTGGGTCATACAGTAAACTTTCTCCCGTCTCGCCAAACGTTCCAGGTCCGACAGAGTCCTTTCTTCTGTAACGGCGTAAAACGCACAGGCTGTTATATCGTGAGCAGTAGAAGTCGTCTTGATTGTGCCTCTTACCTCGATCCGCAAACCCAAAACTGCTCCAGGTAACTGGGGCGGTAGCTTTTCGGCGGTGCAGTATAGGAGTATCCATCTTTGAATTGTTTTGCTGATATGATGAGCTCATTCCGTTTTTCA
Source organism: Anopheles minimus (assembly GCA_000349025.1). Classification (NCBI taxonomy): domain Eukaryota; kingdom Metazoa; phylum Arthropoda; class Insecta; order Diptera; family Culicidae; genus Anopheles; species Anopheles minimus. Next base: position 3,604,641 of record KB663655.1, read on the forward strand.
TAGTTTCGCTGGTCGCAGAACCGTGGGGTTCCGCTGAGTTCGGATTGTTGACCGGGGTCGATGTCGCCACCGCCTGTATGTTCATGTAGCTGCTCACACGCGTCACGATACGATTCATAATTATGTCCTTCCCACTCATCCGATGGTATGTGGAGAGGTCGCGCCCGAGAATTGCCGTCAGGTCCGGTCCAGGACTGTAGGTGAGCAGATCTTCGTCGCCGAGTATGTCGTGGTTCAGTGCCAAGCGCATCTCGAGCCTTGGACTGAGCCCGATCGGTACATTTGCCTTGTCGGCGAAACGTGCGGTATCGCTTGCACAGGGTGTCCCGGTGCTCGGGAGCTGCACAGATGCATAACATCTGTCAGCAACACTCCCATAGTTTTCGTCGGGTGTGGTAGTCTTGATCGTCTCGCTCCTCTCGGCCTGCGGGGTCGATGACGGCGTCGTACTTACCGAATCGGTACCGGTGGAATCGTTTAAATCCGCATAAACCGGAGGATTTTTTTCCGAAGCTTGCCCCTGCCAATTTATCGAAAGTAAATTACCCGCTAATTATAAGATATCTACGCAATCGAACAAACGAGCGAACAAACGTTAGTAGTTGGAGCTAGGCGAAAAAAGGAAACACACGCACAGAGGTATAAACACACACATAGAATAGGTTCCGTTTTTACACTGAGATGATGGTGGAAAAAAGATATATCTCACGCAAATTTAAATTTTCTTCTGACCTAACTCCCGTACCTCACCCGTCACATGGTGCACTAGATTCTATAGAAGAAAAGTTAAACGGTGAGAGTAAGCTAAACATTCTCGAATTCTATATTATTTAGCATATTTACGAATAAGAAATTGAGTTGCTCTCTTGGTGTTGTGTTTTATTCGTGTGCTAACGATAGAACTGGTTGTGCAATAACTGGGACACATTTTCCCCAAACGCTACAGTCGAAAATTAATTACACAAACAGTGTCGAGAAATTATGAATGCTTTCGTGTATTTAATGTATGTAACGACTTAATGCTAAAGAAAACAAACAGTTTATACTACAAAAACGAACATGCGTATCCATCAATATTTTAATCGTAATACCGTAAGGGTATTGTTCTAGTAATATCTTTATAAAACTACAATAAACCCAAAAAACCATTGTGCGACTCTACGAATGAAATGTAATGCATAAAAAAGTATCATGCCTGAAGATGTGAAGTGAGAATCTTGATGATTTCGTTTGGCTACAAAATTATATAACGTACTACCCATATCCTACCTGGTGATCACGACCGCTGAGTGGTTTACTGTCATCATCAGATTCCGCGCTCTCACTGTCCTCTTCGAACAGTGGCTCTAGCTTTCTTCTACTTGTTTCGAAGGGTTCAAACAAATGCAATTCCGCAAGTATTCACAGTAATCAAACACATTTTTCGGCATGAATCAATGGAAGAATTAAGAAAAACGTCTATACTAACAGATAAAATGAATTCTTAGAATGATTCTCCAATCTAAATCATTGCAATGTTTGCACTATCTATTCTTTCTCTACTTAAGTATATGTATATCTTCTAAACTATCTAGGTCAAAAAACAATTTCAATCCCATGATCAGTATAATTTTAGTTTTCTATCAATCATGGACGACTGGTTACAACTGAACTAGATAATCTAGAACTATTTCCCTATGCAATGTTGTAAGTGTTACGTTAACGTACCTTGGCAGAAGTCCACGAACAGCGCTAGCCGTCATCGGAGGCGCCATCAACAACTCGTCCATCATCAGCTCAGTGTCATCGTCCCCTGTATACGACGAAGACGACTTGGTTGGGGACTGGATTTCAATGTAGAAAAAAGAAACAAACGTAGAGATGAGTAAAGTATCGGAAAGAATAGTAACAACGCAATGTGGCGCAATGTGCGATAGAAAGCATATTTGTCAAATATGTCATTATTTTCTAAGAGGCCTTTTTTCCAACATCATTTCAAATTTATCCATCGACTTTTTGCACCCTGAATCGAGCAGAGAGGAACGAGATCATTCAATCGTCGACAAGCTACAACAAAATGGCATGCTAAATCAGAAACAATTATGCTATGGCGTGAAGAATCGAAATGATTTACAAGTTTTACAACGAAACGACAAACGTTTCGTTACAACTCATACCACCTTCAGTAAGGCATGAGTCGTCCTAGTTGTTGATACATGTAACTTCTTCAGAATGTACAATGCCCGGTTGGCGACCAGTCTTCTAGTGCATATTTTTGCATTAACTTTGATGTAGTTACTGACCTTTCAATTTAGGAGATATTTTAAACGATTTCAAATGAGCGATTAGCTAGCAACCTTGCGTAGGTTAGGATCATATGAAAATCTTGTAAAGATCCAGCTTAATTTTGATTACATTTGGCTGGCTTTTATTGCATTAAGCTAAAAGACCCTCTCTATCTCTATCCTTCCAATTACTAGTTTATTAAAATGTAAATTTTGTGTAAATTAGTAAAAACTGTAAAAACATTCTGCAATGTGAAGCAAAATGGTCGCTTTAAACTTTTGAACCAACAAACTTGTGGTCCTTAATAACTGTTGGCAACCACCCTGTGTCTTCAACGCTGTCATTCACAATGACAGTTACGATACAGGACACAATCGGGAGATGAGGATCGGAGATCGTTAGAGAGCATTGACCGTCCGAACAGCCTAATAATAACAGCCGAAGATGTAATACCTAATCTTTTACCCATTGAACTATAAGTTAGTTATTTTATGTATTGATATACTAAACTCTGTTAGAAACACAAACTTATCAATTATTACCAACACAAGCGTTAAATGCCTGGTATCTTCGAATTTTCATGTGTTTTTTCTATCCATTCTCGCGTTAGTTATACACGTTATCGATATAAATGACCTCTCTGCTCAAAACAGGTCCGAAAGATATTTAAAATATTGAGCCTCCAGAGGTATTTGATCGTTCCTTTGTCTAAAGATCATGAACTGATCTGAAGTTAGTATTTTCTTCTCAGTGTCCGATTCCTCGACTAAGATAACAGATAATTTGCAAGGTTCTGCAGATAAATCATATGATACCAGTTTGATAAAGTATAGAAAGCATGTGAAGGATACTTCTGCCATAGCACTACCAGACTTACCGAATGCGTTTGTTCAATGCTGCCAAATATCTGCATATCGTCATTTTCACCCCCACTGGTAGGAGTACCCCAAACTTCCTCCCCTGAAGTGGCCGAGGTTTCACCTTCAATTGTTTCCTCTTCATCGCCCCCACTGCCAGCCGCGTGTGGTTCACCGGGGCGTTTTTCTCGACCTTTCTCCCAATCTTCGCCATTTGCTTCTGCATCTTCAGTGCTGTTGTCCCGACGTCCAAGATACCGATCGATGAAGGCGCGAGACTCCTCGATAAAATTGCCAGCCCTTGTAGTCCAGTTCAGAAATGTCTGCGTGTTATTGTCGTATACTTCTTTGGTCACAATTTTTATGTCTGAAAATGGATGAAACTTATTGACGGATGTCATAAAACGCATTATCTTCCTCACACCGTACACATACCACTTTCCGAATCTTCTTCCGAGGAGTATGTCTTGTTATCGTCTGTATCCTCCGAAGGAACCCGCTCCAAACTCGATATTGTTCCGTAACGCTTCAATCCAGGATTTAAAGCACGGTACGGTGGTTCAGCTATTTCGTCCTCAGGGGAATTGTCTGGCGAATATTCATCACTGAGCGTTCCTTCGGTAACGTGTGCCGAGCTCAGACTGCTCGGCGCTAGCTGAAGTTGACTTCTTTCGATTGTTGTCCATGGCGATGAAGTCATAGACTGTCGCGTATATCCCGCATTGCCCAAAGCGTCCGGCGTCGGTGGTACCACAGCGATCGTTGGCAATGCTTCGAAGGGATCCATATGAACGAGGGATGCCGCTGGATTTATTTGAGCCAGTCCAATCAACCCCATCAACGACCACTCCATATCATCGTCCACGTTATTATTGTATTCCATCTTGTTTTCGTGAGGATTACTTGTGCTCTCGTCCACGCGCTCCATCAACGAATACTTGGCGCTTAACGGGTAACCATTCATCTTGCTAGTGTCCCTTGAATGCTGAACGGTGATACTGGTGGCGGTGGCTTCACAAACATTATCCAATATTTTCACCCGTTCATGTAGCAACTCATCAGGGCTAAGGGTACTTTTCTCGAAATCCTTTGGCGTACATTTGCAATGGCATGGTGTTTGGCACATTGTTTTATAGTTCCCGTTCGCTGTCAGTTGCAGATGTCGATCGTGCTCTCCTATTTGTTTCGCCTGAACATTCGACGCCTGTGTGTTGCACGCTACTCCTTGCGTCATCGTTTCTTGCCCCTTATGATCGGCTTCCTGGCCCGCAGTTCTTCCACGCATGGTCAGTGTGCTCGACGAGGATACGCTGGACATTGAGTTGGGGCTCTTATTGAGACTGCTCCCTGTGGTGGAGTTGGACACGCAGCAACGATTCGACGGAGTACTGTGGCTGTGTTGTACTGTTAGAGAATTACTGCTTGGTGAGTTCATACGGCTTTTACAGTTTTTCAGACACTGCCTGCACATGGATATTGTGTCCAGCTTGTTGCTTAACGGGCTCGATCTTACTGTGATCTGTGTTTGAAGAAGTGTGTATAATATATACACAAAACGCATAGTTAATATTTGTGAGCATATAATTTGTGAGATAATTAGAATTATATATGAACCCATCACACTTTTAGTTTTATTACCCATATTAGTTACCCATATTAGTTTTATTTCAATCGATATGTATCCAATATTAAGCTTTGTTGACCTTCAAATAATAGAGAATTTTAGGATTTTATGTATAAAACCTTAGACCGAAAATATATAAAATATTGTCAAGGAATCCCATTTCATAGGCATTCAGAAAAATAAATCAGGAATCTAAATCACTTAATTTTTTGTGTTCAATTTCCAAATGATATAATAGCCGTATTGTCTTTTATCTTTAGTTACGTGATTGCCCTTGGTTGTATCGTAACTGATGTTCTTTGTATTTGTACGAACGTATTACTAAACCCGGATCTGGTTCCCTTACAAACATCAATGGAGAAAAATGATGTTCGCTGTAGTTGAATATTTTACTCATCTTTGCACACGCGATAAGCGATAGCATAACTATGACTTCACTCTCGCCTGCTCTCTTGCCTGTGTGATTAAATACGTTGTAAAAAAAAACATCTCGCGTATCCAAAAAACAAAAGAACCCATTTATATCGGCCTTCCGCATAGCGAATTAATGGAGTGGTTTTGAGTTGTTTTTCATACTTACTTGACTGTCGGATGTCGTGCTCTTAGAAACGCTCTTATTATCATCATCATCTTCAAACGCTGAATTGTCGTCAGCTGGTGGTTGGCTGGTGGGACCGTTACCTTTCCCTACAATCCCATTACTGGCACCATTGCAATGGGAAGCGGATCTGTACGGGCTGCCGTCAGCATCGACCAGGTTCAGTTCTTTTGACCGATTAGTCACTTGCTCTACCGACCATTCTTCTACCAATTGCTCGGGTTCGGAATCTATAGGATCGGATTCGATGATCTGTTTATTCAGCTGACCTTTCATCCATTGCGCCAAATGTAGAGCACTGCCCTGCGGTACACCGGTTTTATTGAGCTTTCTACACTTTTCATCGATAAGCTCCTCGACCTGCTTCGGTACTCTGCTCAGCCTTGACTGAAGGACGCATCGCAGAACAACAACAACCAAAAAATAAACCCGTGGGCAATGTAAGATAGCGTGAACAAAATGTATGAAAGAGAGAAAAAGAGACATAAATTAACGGAAAGAACATGCATTTAAAATGTTTATCTGAGTAGAAAATAAGTGCTTTTTTTGGGGGGATTTTTTTTTAAGATTGCAATACTCTCTAAAACATACTCGCTATGCTATGCGCTTGTGCATTATGCCAGCACGCACTAGATGGATCTGACCGATCGGAACCTTCAGTTCAGCACGATCAGTATCAGCAGATGTACTGTTGCTTGTTGCAGGGTTTGTTTTTACTAACAAAATAATGAAAAGTAAAATAAAAATCAATTTTGTAGGAAAAATTTAACGCTTGTTACGGTTATCGGTTACGCTTAGCTCAGTGGCGGCTTTCAGTGATGAAATGCTAGTATGCCCAATTAAAATTCGTTTACATAGATTTTGGATTTAAAGGATTGATCATCGTTACCATATGTTTAGAAATTAGCCATAATGAGTTTGTTTCTGTTGAATATATCAGAATCAACGAATAGTGTTCCTTAAGATTCCGCTTCCCAAGCAATGCCGGACTGTGTTTGTTTTTTGTTTTTGTGTTGCACTCAAAAATGTACTGCGTTTTCCCACGCACAGCTGATTTTGTTTAACTGATCAAAGCTTTTGAAGGACACAGCCTGTTGCACATGGAATGAAACTAACAAGCGTTGAATTTTTCGAACACAATTGTATTTATTATCCTCTTCATTATTAGGTAAATCATTTGCCAGCGTATGGATGTATGTAGCTGATGCAGCTTTCTGCATCCACCGTTTCCCATACGCGCTTCAAAAATATGTTTCAACCAAAAGGGTAAACTAAACGCAGAATTCAAACGTTTCTGTATGTTCTTCCACATTTAGATTTTGCTGATAGCGTTCTGCTCTCTATCATTTCTCCACGCAAGCTATACTAACCCGTAAATGTCTAGCGTTTATAATTACGACCGAGTTTACACAATAACATTGCACGCAGATCGTTCCATTGTAATTTGGTTGGCTTGTCGGTAAATGTAGCTTATTCTATCTCATACAGATATACGGATGTTTAATTAGATATCCGCTTTTGATTAAAGGTGAATTGTTCGTATAACTAAATGACAGGATCTTGTAAAGTTTTGCTTTGTTTTAACTTCGTCACCTTCTAATTTTCTCTTAGCGGACACACATACACACATGTTATTTTACAGCGGACAATCGGCAGACCAATTGTGTTAGTATACGATGTTATGGGACACGGTTAAGATACGGTAATGTTAAGATTGTTTCCTTTTAACTACATGAATTTCAAATTCAACTATGTGTCTGTGTCGTCTACAATTGCACCAATCTGTACTATAAAAGTAATGAGTAACCTACACATAATTCTTATTAGTTAAAATTGCTATCAAATCACTTATGTTCTAAAAATAGACCAAACGTTAAATGATTCGTTCCTATGTATGCACGACCACGCTAGACGTTTTCTTCAACTTTGGAGTAATGATTATGAATGTTATCTACTGTACGATATAAATCCAAGAACAATGAAAATCTAGAAAAACTGACAGTAGCATGAAGATCAATAGCATTGTTTGAGGATTGATCTTGCTAAGCGTGTAACAGTATTGAAAGAATTTTACAACATATCTCAAACAAAACAATAACTTCATAAACTAACTATCTGTATCTTATGAATGCATGCAGTAATGTTTTTGATGATATCCTTTGTAAAGCGCATGCAAAATTCCCAAAACTATATTTGCTATTAATGAATCAAAGTGAATTTGACAATCACTTTGCATTTTTAATTTAAAACGGGGAAGATAAAATCCCTCATAATTTGCAAAAAAGTTAACAGCCATTAAACTATTTTCCCATTAAGATTTTGTAACATTTTATTCACAGATACATTTTTTTTTTTTTCAATTACGGCTGTGGTGATGGGAAATTGAAAAAAATTACTCTAATCCACCAACAACTTCTCAACCAGTCACATTGACTTCTTCGATACCTGAGTTGTTATACTGTTGGAAATAAATTACGATGTCAATTAGCAACATTTAGTCGGACACGCCACATTCTAGCTCTAAAATTTCAACAATATATAGATACTTGCTAGAGCGGTATTCGTTGTTTATTTGTAAACTATATGTGGCAAGCGGCACACGAAGACTTCTTAAGAAACAAACTTAAACATCTACGCGCTTTGTATATGAAAGTCTTTTGAATCTTGTGACGTATTTCATGATCAATCAATCATTCAGGAGAAGACGGATGATAAGTGGGTAATGACCCACTGATGGACGGCGGTTCAGTGACTGTCAGACAGCACTTATTGCCTTTTGCTCGCCAAACTCTTCTGTAGCAACGAACCGGCGTTATACCACCGATCTTCACATAATCTAGTTCGATCCGAATCACCTTGCGATCGTTGGTAGTAGTCACAATACTCGCGGAAAACTAAATCGTTCGCTTTCGACTACAAATCCAGCAAATTCGGTGGCGTCGGTTGCGTGGGAAGCATACCGAATGGATCATCATCATCGCCCAGAAATTCGGTTTCTGTGACATCATTGCCGAACGATGGATCACAATTCACCTGATGAAAGTCCAGATCAAGCTCAAGTAAATCCCACGAACCTCCGTACCCGCTGGCCAACAGATATTTACTACAATCGTTGCCTTTATTTTTATGGTTCGCCTCTATTGGTGATACAGTGGCGCTGGGCGGAATGATCATCTCTTTAAAATCGTTCGAAAACGTGTCGGACACCCTGTTGGAGGATGACGGCGATACGTTCGGGGGTGGCGTCTCGGGTGTGGGAATGTAACCATCTTCCAGCACAATCGAATGTGCATCCTGATCCGATTCATCCCCGTTGTCGATAAAGGATCGCCCAACGGAGCTGAGACTAAACTCCACCACTGATCGCATATTATCACGCGAGCCGCGTGAGAAGCTGTGCAAAATGCGATCTCTAGTAGAGAGAGCAATGGATCCACCCTGTGCCTGACTGTTCTGCAAATCCTCGTTCGACACGTGCTTTGACGCTACCCCACCAGCAACAGTATTGTTGAGATAGTTCTGATTTATCTCATCCGTTGTGCATATGGAACCATCGGATTTGTTCATTCCGGCCATCCCCGATGCGGGATCATTCGTTGAGTTGTGATTTGTACCATGTTGGAGTAAAATTAATTCCGGCAGCTCGGATATCGAATCCTGCACGGTTGCTAACGATCGATAACTACGACTATCTAGTGTGTTGCTTCTCCCGCTCAGAGTTGAGTGTTTTCTGCCGCTACTAATACCTATGCCACTTAGTACCGTGGTGGCAGCATTGTGAAAACTTGCATTGCTAATATTACTATTACTATGACAATATGTTGCTAATGGTAATGAGCCTAGGGAACACACCTGTTGGTTTTTAAGGTGTATGCCATCCAGCGAAGGTACCTTCACCGATGATGCCGATGTAGCGGTTGCGCCAATATCGCTTATTGGCACGAACGACTGTAAGATGTCCGGTGAGTCAAGGGGACTGCTCAAGGGTGTTGAGCCGAGGGTTGCATTGACTAAAAAACTGCAAACAAAAATTAAGCAAGAGGGAAACAATTTTATAAATACATAAACGCAACAACGCAAGATAGTTCCTTCAACTTTGGCTTTCAAAACCACAACATGTTTTCTCAAGAGTTATTGGTATGCATTGGACGAATACTCACATTTGCCTGGTGAGCAAATTTTGCCAGACTGCTTTCAACTCGGTCGACGGTGCCCGTAGCACAATGTAGCGTTTTTTGGAATTTTTTTTCGGCGTCCGGGTTAGATCCGGTGCACAATGTACCGTCGGACTTTCAATCTGTCTGCCGTTGGGATCTATGGTGATTCGAAATTCGGTACCTGAAGGAGCGAAACAAACGTTAATTCATATCGGTAAAAGTAAAGTTAATCATTTATTAAAGTATCGCAAAATCGATGAAGGTGTTCGACTAATTTATCAAGGTAATCGTACCGCAAAGCCTTAATCCTTATATAGTAGCTGTCCTATTTCTCACATGACAGCAAAGGCATCAAATTTCAAGTGTAGTACGCAGGACAAATTAACCAACGTTGAGTAATCGAAATCCGAGAAAGAATAGCAAGTTGAAGTGCTGTTATAAAACATGAATACACGCTATTTTGCTTTCTATTTTGCTTTTGATTTGAAATTCTTTTCTTTGAAAATATGAATTTGACGATATTCACGTTCTCCATCTGAAGTTCGATCCACGTCTTCGGCCATTTCTTAATTGCTTTTACATATAATTTTACTTCTTGGTTATGAGCCTTATATTAATTGATTGAAGAATTTTGCAAAGTTCGTAAGATTAACAACTTCGTTTTAAATAATAATCAATAAAAAATAACCAGTGACATAATCCTCCCAAGCTAATTGGGTATTCTACTTAAAACTTACCCTTCTTGCGAATATTAAAACAGGAATCAGTAATGGTAGATAGCGCTATCGGTTCTTCGGTGATGAAAAGCACTCGATCTCGACTCACTTTAGCAAACAGCAATATGTCACTGAACAGAAGCGTCCAATACGGTTTTATGGAACGTCCCTCAACGCGTGACAGATCGCCACCTGCGCAATAGAAAAAAGATGCGTAAAAATTTCGTTGATCAAATCACATACCAATCCTATCATTGAGGCTTACCAAAAATCCACTGCCGGCCATGGGATGCCAGCTGAAATGGTTTGCATTTCGTGAACACCATTCGTGCCTCCAAATCCTGCAACGTTAAAAGCGGACGCCCTTCACCGATCGGTTCCATAAGCCCTCCTCCAACGGTAATTTCACGGTACGCCGCCTGTAATGATGTATTATCAAGTTATCTTATTTTCGTTTGTGGATGTCCCTGTTGGGGAGGGGGAATTACCAACCTGCAATTCGCTTATGATACTGTTGAAATTATTATGTTCTTCACTATCTACACGACAATGGGACGCTATCATTTGCACTAATTTTAAAATTTCCCTAAAATGCTGAAGCGGTCGATGTATGAATGTAGTTAGATCTGGACGTTTCCTGGGTACCGGTGGCTCCGTAATGAATTTCATAAAATCACAGTTCGAATTTCTTGACTTGTTGACCTAGAGAGGAAGAACCAGACGGGAAAGTTACAAACCGCTTTGTTGAGAGCATTGTAATTAAAATAAAACTGTTGACTAAATCAAACCTACCAACACACAATCAGCTTTCTTCAGTCCATTGCAATACTTCCTGTAAGCTGCACAAAGTGCGGTGCTTTTCGATAAATAAACGCGGGAAGCGAAATGGATTTGTGGTTCGGTTTCGTCCTGAATAATTTGCTCCAGAATATCCTCTGATATTCGCGATAGCTGATGGAAAAACACATGCATAACAGTTGTTAAATAGTTAGTATTAGTAAAAAGATCCACCCGCTTAGCGTAACCAACCTCGTCAATGTTTTGAAACAGGATTTTGTGATCGTTCGGTGAGATTAAGTCTTTTCGTTCGCGTAGTGGATTGACAAATCGCTCAATACCAAAATTGATGGCATTTATAAAATGCTGCTCGCGGCTAATCAGCTGATAGAGGAACTTGCGGCGATGATCGTCAGGGAATTGTTGAACAATTGACTGTAAAGAATAGAACCATCAGAACAAACATTACCTCAAAATAATTAGGCTGATACGGCGACCATTTGAAATCATTTTATAATTTTGAATAGTTAATAATGTACTAGAAACCTCTAACAACCAATAATTGTATGCTATTATTCTATGGCTTTACAACCTCGAGATATCTTTTTCTGTCATTTTTAAATTCCATGACTTGTATTCTCGTGTAACAGGATCTCTGCGTCGCCACAATCTTCACTACCGGACTACCTAAGGTTTAAACTGAAAGCTCTCCAAATGTTTTAAACCAGTAGTTAAACTATCAACGTTAACTTAATATTTTAAATAAAATAGTATGTAGTCTACTGAACATATAGCAAGATACTTAGAGGACATGCATAGTCTATTTGGACGTATGTAAGTATGTCATACTAAAGACTGAATTATAAAAAAGTAAAATGAAAAGGTGTTGAAATAATACAAATTTAAAAAAAAAACTACATAAACTGAAAATCTGCTGTACGAAAATGCGGTTACTAACTGGTTTGGTAGACTTTTTTCCTTTACCCGAACATTCCTTTTCGAGCATTTTTTATACGACACTATTTACGGATCCGTTCCGTTTCAGTTTAACAAACAACCCCTTTGTGAGCGATACTAAAATTGTTACGATTGTACAGTTGTGCTAGTGTTGCTTCAATTCAAGGCATAATAGAACACTTGTTCGATGCGCATCTTTCGAACATGCTGTAAGTTGGAGTTTTCCTATAAAAAGCGAAGAAACCGTTCTGTGCGGCACTCAGTACAAACTTAATTTGTTTCCTTATACCCGAAGACCGTTACTTCCGACGGTTTCTTACGCAACCAAACATCGGATCAAACGAACGGACTTAGGAAACATGCGACTAACTTTAACATTCATCTTGCTAGGAACTCTCGTTCCACTGCAAGCAGAACCGCAATTGCTTGGAGGAGGAGGAGGTGGTTTACTTGGGACTGGTATCGGTGCTACTACCGGTTTGCTAGGAACTGGCCTGTTAGGAAGTGGAACCACAAGTGGATTATTAGGAACCGGACTTGGTGCTACCGACGGTCTGCTGGGCACTGGATTGCTAGGAACCGCAACGACAAGTGGGCTGCTAGGTACAGGAATTGGTGCTACCGACGGACTTCTTGGAACTGGATTGCTCGGAACAGCTACCACGAGTGGCCTGCTAGGAACCGGTCTTGGTGCCACTGATGGACTTTTAGGCACAGGTTTGCTAGGAACCGGCACCACAAGTGGGCTGCTAGGAACAGGACTGGGAGCAACGGACGGGCTTCTGGGCACCGGATTGCTTGGAACCGGAACCACAAGTGGACTGCTAGGAACGGGGCTTGGTGCTACCGATGGTCTTCTCGGCACAGGATTACTCGGAACTGCTACTACGAGCGGTTTGCTAGGTACTGGACTAGGCACAACCGATGGCCTCCTTGGTACTGGTTTGCTCGGTTCTGGAACTGGAACTACCAATGGACTGCTAGGTACGGGAATCGGTGCGACCGATGGTCTTCTTGGTACCGGTCTTCTCGGAGGAAGTGGAAGTGCTACCACCACTACTGTTGCTGCTACGACAGCTGCTACAACGACAACTACAGCAGCACCAACGACGACTACGGCTGCCCCAACGACGACTACGGCTGCTCCAACTACTACCGTTGCGGCTACTACGACCACGATCCTTCCAATCACAACTAGTATCCCAATTACGACCGTTGCACCGGTAACGACGACGGTAGCTCCAACTACAACTACCAACGCTCCAACCACAGTTACTTCTGCTCCTACGGGAACTGTAACATTCAACATTAATGGAAGTGCGTGTTGAAACATGATTGTAAGCCCATATTACAGCTCGAACTGAACGACTATCATTCTCCAATAGGTATCATCACCATATCTGCCAATGATCAGGCAACTATCGATGCTATCAATGCTGTCTTGGCAGCTTCGTCAACCACCGTTGCAATGACCACAACTACCACCGCTGCACCATCATCCGGCACCACAGTATCGTTCAACATCGGTGGATGTAAGCTACAGCTACAGCTTCAACATCCCTTTTTACAGAAGATTTATAACATATTGTTCCTTGTTTTTTTTTTAGCAATCATTACTGTTGATGCTACTGACACTGCAACGATTGCAGCGATCATTCAAAGCCTTACCAGTGGTACTACCACTGTTGCTACGACGACAACTGCTACTACCACCACCACTGTGGCTCCCGTGACAACTTCGACCACTACTGCAGCATCTGTTACAACATCGAGCACTACCTCTGCTGCGACAACGACTGCAGCTGCTGTTACGACGGCTGCCAGCTCAGCGGCGACAGGTGTTGCGAACACTGGTGCTTCCACCACAACCGCTCCGAGCGGAGGTTCAATGTCCATTTCAATTATTATCAACATAAACGGACAGTTTGTATTGATCACGTCAGACAACCAGAGCCTGCTGCAGGTGGCACAGCAAATCCTGCAACAAATTTCCAGCACAACCACGACTACAACAACAGTGCCGACTCCAGCCAATCCAGTGCAACCGACGGCAGCGCCTCCATCGAACAATGGCGGTGGTCGTCCCGGTGGATGCATGAGACATCACCATTCATCAGAGGAATTCGGTGGACGCCGTGGATTCCGTGGTGGAATTGGATTTGGTATTGGCATTCGTGGGCCACTCGGAGGCGGAATTCAGGCCGGGTTCGGAACGGGTATTGGTCGCGGTATGCCAAGGGCTGGCATTGGTGCCGGTGTTAGACTGCAGGGTCCGCTAGGTGGAAGCATACAAGCCGGATTCGGAACCGGGCTTGGAGCTGCACGCGCTGGAGGATGCGGAAGACATCATCATGGTGTAATTGGCGCAGGACTGCGCGTACAGGGACCGCGGGGAGGCGTTTTGCAAGCCGGTTTCGGAGCTGGCATTCGTGTTGGTGGCCACAGACATGGGTAAACACATCGGTCATGAAACGTTCTTTACTACCATTTACTATGTACCTTACTCGAACTAACAAACTGCAATAAAAGAATCCATGCCAAGGAACGGTGGTGAAAAGGTTAAAAAACAAACAAATGTGAACGTGTTCAAACAATTTTCAATCATCATAGGTTGTGCCCGAAATTTTGACTTGATTGATATTATAAATGCCAAGTTTATGGTCTACTAACCCATACAGCCAGGATGTACGCATTCGCGTCGAATAGAAAGCTGCTGTTGCCGGTACAAGGTCTCGGCTTTAGACTGTAGCGACTTCTTCTACCGCTGTAGGCACCCGGTCGCTAACGTAGCTAAACCCCTATTAGTAAATTAGATCATTGGTGATCTAATACGCCCATCAGCCTAACCAGACTGTAGAAGTGTGATACCTAGACGTGTCTTATTAATTGATTCAGCAGATCTCCTTCCGTAAGGCAATACACGCAAACGTGATGGAGAGATTACACAACTTGACATCTTTTAATGCACTTGAATTCAGTTGTTCATCCATTGTTCCTAGGTCTAGAGAATGGTTTGCAATCGTATGGGGATTCCGTCATAAATCAAGGTTGCTGAGTAGTTCGTGTGTCTGATAAACAAGTGGTCAGGGTACGGAAGTATTAAACTGAAAAACGAAATGATAAAATCATACTTTTCATAAATGTGTTGAAATGAAAACGATAACTGTTGTTTGTGTAACAGATTTGAGTTTTATTTTCAGCGTTGATTCAAAGTTGATAATTTGTCAGAAACTAATAAATACTAAATTAAATTGACCTAAAACAGAACAAACATAAATTATGCTAAACAAAAAAATACATACTTAAAAACACGTTAAACATAGTCTAACAATGCACTGTCGTTACCGAAGTGTGTGTGTGTGTGTGTGTGTGTGTGTGTGTGTGAGTGTTTTGAATTTTTTGCTTAAGTCGTTAGTTCGTTTCAATCTGCAGCACAGCTTCAGTCCTCCGGGTTTACCGCTGGAGCCGGGTGGAACTAAACAACGTTTCATGATCAAACTCGTAAATTGAAAGTGATGTTAAGCATCGAACATAAATGTCCAGAATTATTAATTTGTTTAAATATACGTAATTTCTATTTCTATTCCATTATCTGATATGGTGTACTACCATCGATCATGCTATTATCTGAAGCTGTTACGATTCGAACAAGTCACATAACCCGGGTTGTCGACCATGTCACATAAGCATACTGAATGATTCAGATATTGTTTAGGTAAGCTTGACAGTTTAAACATAAATGTGTTTTCCCCGTTAATGCCAGCTTAATGGCAAATGTAAAATAGAATCTCTTGCGATGAATCAACGCATTCGCAACTTATCTACTGCGCCTCGTCTGTGGGTTCACCATCGGTTTCGTGCTCTTTTAATCTAAAGGTTATTTAAATTTCAATAAGAATACCCGTATCAAACAAATTGCTAACTATGCGGTAATTTTGATTCATTTTTTCATCTAAAGCTTGCCGGTGTTTACACCAACATACAACCGAATTTGTGCCCTTCGCTATTCGCTTTGCGGATGCCGAGTGCAATGCCGCGACCAGTGACTCTACGCACATGTTGGATGTCGAACCAAACAAAACCTAAGCGGGCGTTACCTAATTATTGCAATTTTCCACACAAATCAGTCATTTCGAAACCGACGGTGAGCATATCCGATAATCTGTTTTCTTACTGTCATTTCGAAAAAATGTATAACAAAACAAACAAACATAAACGCAATGCACTAAACGAAACTAAAGAAGTGTTATTACAGCTACACGCTTAAGTCAGTACAAAAATTACAACTGTACACCTATCCTCAGTACAACAATCGACATTAGTACAACAGGAATGTTGCAGGCTCACCAGCAGTGTCCACCATTTGTGATACTGCACCACCTTGTCACACTAAGGGCAGATAACAGGGTCCACAAAAACATTGCATAGTGGATCTGTGTCCTTAACTTATGAAGCGTATTTTTCCAACAGTGTCTGATGTCGCGTCTGAATGTGATGCGCGCGGTTCATTTTATCCTATTTTAATCTTAAACGATAAATGCTTAAGGGTACAGCTGATGACAGCGCTTAGAGAGCGCCCACTAGCAGCCTGTCCATCAAATCTTGGCGGTGTGGAATTGTGTTTATGCGTCTATTTAAATGTTAGTTTTGTGCGAAACGTTTCTCGATGATGTTTTTCTGTTTTACAGCGGAAACATCATCAAATGTACAGTTCGTAACGTCCGGGTGCGATCGTAACCTCTGAAACACACATGGTGGGTGCGTTATATGCGTGTAGGTCTAACGAACACCTCTACACGAGAACACCTTTACCTACCTCTTTACTAAACGTAACCTGGGGTAGATGAAGTTTTCGCTTGGCGGTTTCAATCGAAATATTCGAACACGCTGTGGATGATCGGGCCACACCGAATGGCGACGGAGAGGTTCTCGCGAACGGTTCACCTTCATCCGGTTGTGCCAGACCACCACCGGTAGACACGTTGAGCGACGTGATGTTTCCCGTGCTGTTGGTGATTCCTGCGAGATTCGCGGTGAGTGCAAGTCCAGCTGTCATATTGCGCAAACCGTTTGTTCGGTTTTGCTGTTGCTGCTGTCCTACCGACGACTGAGGACGGCGAAAGATCTCTAGCAGCAGCGAATTGCCTTGCGTTCGGATAAGGTTTAGCACGTCCTGCTCGGGCATCGTAACCACGTTGTGTTTATCGACGAACACCACATAATCACCGGGCAGAATACCTGCTCGATCCGCCGACAGACCCGTCTCTACCTTTTCCACCCTGGGAGGATGCGTCCACACGATGGAAAAGCCAAAACCTCGATCGCCCGTTCGCGCCAATCGCTTCGTGATGGTGAATGGCGTCCGGCCCGAGGATGTTGCGCCTGTCATTGGTTTGAGCGGACCGCTAGCGGCACTGACCGAGCTACGGCGGGGTGTGGCTGGCGTTGTCTGACTCCCACCGCCGGTACCGATCGTTAGTGACGCATCGGGTGACGGATCCAGTTCCAGGAAGCGCAAAAACAGATTCTCATCTGCATCGCGCTGGTGGATTGCTTTCTTACTGAGGCTAATTTGTTCACCCCCAGCATGGCCGGTGGTTCCACCAGTTGCTCCGGCAGCCAGAGACACAGTTGTGGAGGTTACTGTACTCGTCGCCTTCGCGCTACTGCTATCTTCGGCGTTCATTAGCTCTTCCATGCTCGATTGTGAATTTTCACACATTGTTTCTAGTATCGGTGTAGTAGGATTCGTCAGACAGGATTGCGGCTGCAGACGGTATGCTCCATTAATGCCCTGTGGTCACGAAAATGAAATAATTGTGAAACACAGTTATGTATTAGTATCATGTGAAACATTGCTTAAGCTGTGGGAATGTATGTTGAATGATTTCTTACCAGTGCAGTAACATTTTTTATTGGAAATGACATGCATCCTAGAAATTCACTACGCCTAAAAAAAGGAGAAGAGGAAAGAAAAAACAATTAGTTTTTAGTATTCCAACTTTCAGTTTGGGTTGGTTAATGCTTGTTGTTCTTTATGCGCAATGTGGTGTTTTTGGTTTTGCCCTTCATAGTACCCACAGTCCGCTTAATCATTGTGCGTTGTGAGTCTGTTAGTACGTAATTTCTAACTTTCTATGGTCACCGCTCTGTCAACGTTGTCCTTGACCGTGGAACGACGTCGATAATGTACTAAAATCCACACTTTATACACGCAAGTATCTCAAGTAGGGGTCACCCACGACGTGCCTTGCTCCAAAAGTCCAACAAACCATTCCAACTCTATACCCATTAATTATTGGTTAGTTTCTCATTAGAATGCATAGATGCGTGTGACGGGGAATCAAATGAATTTATAAGCCAATCAAATGTATTAGTTGAAATAGATAGCTGTAAACAAGTAACTTTTGTGGAATATTGGCAATGGCACAATAATATTTTTACATTCCAGAATTAGTCCTGTTTCTGTCGTAATTAAAAACGAAGATACAGATAATAGAATGTTTTAATGTACTAATGCACTAATAGAATCGTTACTAACGATCATGTTATGCAGGTGTTGTTATCCTGTTTCAGAATTTTACTGCAAAAACTATATTATTTGGTGAATAAACGTGCATGCCTATCATTTTGCTTATTCGCTGTTATTCAACGAATACCCTTATTAGACCATTGTTTTCCCCCAATTCCCAACCATACCGTTGACAAGCTTTCGGTGGGATTTCAAATTGAGCAGCAGACAGTGTATGTGTAGCGAAATGAAATTAGAGCACCTATTGAAAGCTATACATTTGCATGATGGCTTTGAAGCTTTTATTTAATTGGCACCGGTTCAGATTGTCTAGCATGCAGGCCTCGGCCAGCATATGTCGGCGGTAGCACGAACAGGACATGCCAACGGGGTCGGGTAATTCTCTAAAGGCTATGAAAAATTATTCGACCTACCGGCAACATTGCCGGCAACTGACGTGTTGAAAGGTCACAGAGCATTGTGTATTCTTTGTATGTTTCGATTTTTCGCCAAAGGAGTGAATCGCGTCTGCTTAGTTATGTTTCACGAATGTAACAATTTTAAACACTTGTGAAGTGTAGTATTGTGCATGAAACACTAAACTATCCAAACGTTATTATTACGTAGACCACAATTCGAAAGCGACACAATAAAAGACCTGCATTATGTAAGAAAATCGTAAAAGTTTCGTTTCGGGATTCGTTTTCTTGTACTGCCTTAAAACATGAAATTTTTGGGACTCGTTTGTTCCATGGATTGGTCATACTGCTTGTGTGAAAAAAAAAACACTTAACTAATAAGCACAAATTAAACTAGTTACAGTTTTCATATGAATTAGTTGTCATAGAAGAGGATACTTGTTCACGTTATACCTTTACTGCAAAAGGTCAAAAGTTTATACCCAAGCTGGTTACCAAGATTATGTTCCGATTAACTCTAACCAGTAGTCAATTTGAGGCCTGCCCTTGAGCATTAAAATTCATTTGACAAAAACCAGTCATGCGGCATATGCCTGTAATGAAATGCTGTTTTCCAGTAATCGGGCGATACTAATGATACTTTTCAATTATTAAGAATTAATATTTGTTTTATATGTTATTGATTTATGTACAGCTCATCGTACGGTTACGCGGTAACACGAACCATTCTCTCACAGTACACTACTATGCCCGAATATTCACAGTCCTGGTCCACTTTTCCTCTGACGATTACATAAAACTGGGTTTCTATAACCGCTCAAGTAGCTACATACTTCCACTTACACATTCGCACTTTGCCACAGTGAAACACGCGGCACCAAAGCGCAAGCGCCTTTCAAATTTGGTATAATTGATGCTCTTATCGTGGCAGCACTAATTGTGCCGTACACTTTTATTTCCTTCAACCTCTTACACACTAAAACCAAGGCAAAGATGAGTTATTGTTTCGTGTTTTTTTTAACCATATCGGAGGACATGCTTCCTTGGCGTACGGTTTACATTTTCTTCGCTTAACCATGTGCATAATATCAACTTCTTCACTTGTCGGTTGCCACATCCACTAGCACTAGCATGGTGTCGCAGTATTCCATTATTTTGTCACACTGTTGCTGCATATGCTGACAGCCTTGCGTTGTCCTGGCTTGCATGCAAAGTGGATTTTTTCTATCCCACTCGAAACACACAACTTGCCGAACGCCCGTAAGAGTTCCACCAAAAAGGAACCTCCATTTAAACGCATGCAACATTCCATTTTTACACTTCACTGATGTAGCACAAGAAATTTTGCTGCCAGGTTGGGTGACCAAATTCGTGAAGCGTACTTTTTGCACACTCAGCCGCACACACACTATCGAAAGAATGATCATGGCAAACAACAACTACACCCGCAAAACCATCCTGATTAGCAGAATGTTCTACATTGTTGTAGAATAATTTTATCCCCCACCCGCTATTCCGGGATGCTTTAATAGCTCACCTAAACGTTTGGTATATTGCACTGCTTTTAACTGATTGACATACTACCACCACGCAACCGGAACCAGTTTCACTGGGAAATGGTAAAGCACTGGGCCAATATAGGTCCCTGGTATAGTTGGGCGGAGAGCACACCTAAACGGTCTGGAATGTACCCGGGAGCTGAATTGGAACTGTGTCCAACAGTACGGCCTGCCGCATAAGCAACAGCGACAGCGAGTGTAAAAGCCCGAAAACTAGGACCACGCATCCGAAAACTCCGAATACTGCAAGCGGACACATGCGCAAAAGTGCAGCAGATGAGAGCGGAGAGAACGGTTGCGTTGCGAGAGATTTTACCGATACTTGTGTGCTGTACCCTTGATTGTGTGGTCTGTGGTTCGCTAACCATTCGTTTACTGGCCACCAGTGGTGAAGGATCGTAACTTGTAACTCTTCCTAAGTCGTTAGTACAATTCCCATCACGCGTTACACTTACTTGTATTCCCGATCTCGATGCCACACGGCTAGTTGTAGGCGGCGCTCGTCGTTGGGTTGAATTTCGAACTGGAAGCGCTGATCGTAGCAGGGATTGCTCGAGTTCCGGTGCACAGTGGTCCGTTGAAAGCCCAACTCGGTCTGAGATGTTGGACACGCTCCCAGATTGATTAGTGCCACCTTGACGTACGCATTAATAGCATTGCTACCGGCCGTACTACCAGTGGAAGTGTTCCGCTGAAGCTCCTTGCACCGGATAACTGCGAAAGAAAGCAAAGGCATGCGGAAATATTATATTGTTACAGCAACGATCCTGTGTGCCGTGCGGCACACGTGCCAAGTGAATGGGGAGTTTAGTTTTAGAAGCCTAAAACGGCGTCAACGATGCCATACCATACACCACTCACCGTGTACGTGCAATCGACGGTCTTGCTCAACGTAGATACTAAGCTCCAGTGTGCCGCGTATCGTGGATCCTGCCAACGTGCTCGTCCGGAAGCAGCGCGAATTTGTGGACGATGCCACGGAACGCCGCTTTTCCATCGAATCTTCACTGAGCGTCGGGGAAAAGGTCAAACATTTGCGACTCTTTTCGATTGATCCACCGGTAGTGGGGGTCGAAGTGCCCTGCAAATCCGTTGACCGTATGTCAGGTGTTGCGTTAGCCGACAGGATTTGATGTAACGGATTTTCCGGCTCCATTCGCACGTGATCATCGCGCACGGGGGTTTGCATCACATTTAGCTGACTGAGTTTCGACTGATTGCAGAGCACGTACGGTGTTTCGGGACTGCCCGGCTGACAATCTTCCGGTTCCGTAGCTCCGTTCTGCTCTGTGCCCTGTTTCGCACTATTGCCAGCACCTTCGAGCTTGTGCTTTCTGCGAACCGCTTTCTGGCGACGCAGATGGCATGCTGCCTCTAGTGGACTAGCCGCCACGCATCTCTTCAGTGACTGACGCACGTAATCGAGCTTTGCTGTGGCTCTGGAACCCGTACAGTGCTGTTCCTGCTTGGTGTCAGGAGTTTTCACCTCCCGTTCGTTGATGTGGCTTACCGTTTCCTCAAGTATTATCGTTCTTTCGCCGTCCTGACGAAGCATCTGCGGAGGACACCGTTGCCCGAGATACAAATCAGCAGCTGGATCGTCTGCAGGCGTGTAGGTGGGCGAAGATCCCTTCGATTGCTTCGATTTGACACTCAGCGATCGTTTTGGACGTGGCGTGGCCCATCTACTATCCTTTTTGGCGCTCTCCAGTATTGCATCGATCATCTTGTCGAGCGTTAAATCGCCCATTTCCGATGAGTTGAGCGATAGCTCCGAATCGTCCATGGTTTCAATGGAGGATGGCGGTGGAGGCGGTGGTGCTGGCTTTGGCAAACTGCTGTGAGCTTTGCCCACGGCATGCGGTCGTTTGAAATTGATTTTATTAAAGCGTAATTCAGACAGGCGTGACGACAGTGGAGTCAAACACGGGTTCAACTTGTCCGCGGCAGGTTGCACAGGAAGATCTTCTACGATCGACAATGGTTTCGTGAAGGTTTTCATTCGTTTTGCTGAAGGAACCTCTTCATCCGGTGCGAAGTATCGACCGGGTTTGTCGAATTCTGTCAACCCCAACCCGCGAAGCGCTAGGAAAGGAACATCCTTCACGCCACACGGAGAATACTCGATGTCGAATGTGGGCAGTGTAGTGGCGTACGTTTCACGCACACTCTCCACGTGCTCTTTGCGCTTAAGGCCGGACGATACGGGCGATATGGCCAACGGTCGTTTGCGGTTCTGAGGCGTAGTGTTGGGTGTAATGTTACTAACATCACGCAACGCCATAGAGTACGGCGAACCAACAGTACGGCCAGTCGCAGGATGTGGCGTCGAGGTGATGCATTGATTCTCTTTATCGTAGTTGGCGCAAACTTCACGGACGGGTCCTCCGAGCGATCGACGAACCTTCCTGTTTCTCGTACCACCGTTCACAGCCCCGTCCGTGGTGACGGTAGCCAAACGTTCGCTTAACGCTCCCAACGAACGTCTCGCATGTTGTCGCTGCTGCAACAACATTTTGTCTTGTGGGAGCACACTTTTTGCGTTGGCTTCCGAACGCTTTGTAACCGTCCACTTCAACATTTCGATCTGAAATTAAACCAGTGAATGTGCGCAAAGGAAAAACAAAGGTTATTAATAACAGGTAAAACCTTTCGTTGAGAACACGGCAAGCAAGCAATCGTACGCACGGAAGTCGTCAACCTGTCGCTACCATGGGAAAGTTGGACATCAACTCTCGTTTCACACACGAATTCAAAGAACCCTTAGCTCATGCACTGCGCATCGGACCAATTATAGCAAGCAACGCAGTGCATCGTAACGTTGAGAAGTGAAGGATGACATCTTGATAAGAGGAAAAAAAAACCATCGGGCATGATAAAAAAAAATAGTCACATGATTTTGTGGACCAGTTGGATACGGGTTTGTGCATTTGGGCTAAATGTTCTTACATCCTGCATGGATCGTGAACCGGATGTGAGCAACTTCTATCCACATCCAGAAGGGTCATGCTACAGCGACAATTGCTTGGACACTTGGTTAGATATTCGTGAGACATCAAGTGTAAATGAAAAAAACCAACTGAAACTCTACATTGCCGTGTGCTCACGAAACGTCCAAGAGAAAGACCTTAAAAAATGTGGGGAATATGTTTAAGAAAAATTCCGATAAACTACGAAATGAAGCTAAGAAACTCCAGACAACACATGAAGACCAAATAATTTCTGCTTAACCTTCAGATGATTTTCGTTCCCTTAACATTCGAGCTGAACGCCTTTAGAAAATGCAGCAGCTTCGCGCATTTTTGCAGCAATTTTCGACTCCCTATCCGGCAACAGTTTCCAAGGGCAGCATGCTACCAGCATGATGCCATCGCTTGCTGCGCGGTAACAATAAACACTATACGGGTTAACCTATTTGCCCTCAGAACTAGTGGAAAACATACACGAGTCTCCTTTGCGCAACAGTTTCCCCATGTGCGGACACCCGGGATGTGTCTCCTTACCGGTGTTGCAAATTGTGTTGACGTTTACGGCAGTCAATATTTGGCAAGTAACAATTGTGTGTAATAACCCTGTTAATATTCTGCATACGAACACCGCCAGTAACATGTGGATTCGAAGAGTTTAAACTATCAGCGAAGAACCGAGAGGGAAGTAATTCACTTCTAGGACGTCACGAATGTGCTGAACCGGCAGCAGGTGCTCTGGGGAAAAATATTCATCGCGTAGTTTTCGTTCGTTTACGTTTTCGTGTTGCTTCGCCTATGCTTTCTATTTACATTCGCCGCGTTGTGCTGGCTATAGTGCTGGCTCAAGTCATGCGAACATCCTGACGAAACGGAAACTGACGAAGGTTCGTTTTTTCCTTGCACACAGGACTAAGGAAAGTGCAGCGCCACTTTGCCAGTTGTTGGCTGGTTCGCTATGTTGCGCTTATGCTCGGGAATTGTTACTGTCAACACCTGCATTATGAATTTCGATTTCACTCGATCTTTCAACGTGTGTTGTAAGGAGGAAACGTGTTCCGGTTCATCCTGATAAGCAACTAGACCAACATCGTAGCGGATGAGTTGGTGGGACCGGGGTAAAAAGCGGGGCTACCAAACGAGCACGTAATTGATTATTTATTGACAGATCGTAAAAGTCATGCACTTAAGAGGGGCTGGTGGCAACTGCGGCATATTGCGAAGGATGCACAAGTGTTTATTGTTATTGCGTTCTGCAACGTTCTCCATCCTTTTTTAACAACAGTTGGAATTTTTTCGTTTTTGTTTTTTGTTCACGAAATACTGTTAACCAAATGTTTCACATCACGAGCGTATTCATCGTTTTTTTGTTTTGAGTGTTCTTTTACGGTAACATAAAACAATGTTTATGGCCATTGGAGGCAGCGAAGCTATATCCTCAAAATAAAACATAAGATTAAGCAAAGCCTTGCAACCTGCCAACACAACTCTGCTGATGTAACAATTTGATGAAGTTCATACAAAACTACTTGATATTTTCAAAATATTATAAGTCCCACCGTAATTACGTTCGAAATGTAAAACATGTTGCCATTTTTAAAAAAATGCAATTAAAACATACATTGGCCACACGGTTTAAAGAAAACGGTGAAGTCAGCAAATCGAGCAAATATAGTACAGCTATTAGTGGATAAAGTCACGAAAGGGAGTTTAGAAAAAGGATTCAAAATATTACACTGAATGCTAATGAAAGTGCCATATAGTCAAATAATTTGCTGAAATTCTAACATGTAATCCAAGATACTAGCTAGACATTTCCTTATTCTACAAAACTTTATTGATCAATCCCACCAATTAGATCCGCATTAATGGAATTATAATTTTCTATTTATACTTGCTCTTTTCCATATGTTTTTACATATGTTGCCTGATACCCAAAAGCATCACTTTCTACCCCGTTGGATTCATTGGTTTCTCGTAAATACACAACCATAATAAAGGGTCCTTGTCGCGGATCTGTTTTACATAAAAATATAGTGCATGTGAAATTGCTTCGTGTAATGTCCCAAATGTGCTGCATTAATGAGATTTTAATTCTCCTACAACATATCAACGGTACTGTCCGGGCCGGATATTGATGATTTGTCTACAATTCTGTCGCATCTAATTGTAGCAGAGCATAATTGATCGACCCATCAGATAGATGCTAGGGGACATCTTTACCCTTTTTAAAAGAACTATTTTTTCTCTTTTTTTTCGTTGGTAAATGCACTTGAGAAAAAAATAAAGCAAACAATTCAAATCGTTGAATATCATCAAACAGATGCTTGACGTTTGCAAACAACTCCTATGTTTGTAATACAATCTTTTTTCCATTTTTATTTATGTTAACTTTCTCAAATTACATATTGATGTATTTTTTATATTTTGCCTATTAATGTGCTGTTAGAATAACAATGAATTTTTACGACTAACCTTCAAAAAAAATGTCCACCAATGTTTCATCATGTTGTGGTTAACATCATCTGCTCTCCCGGCTGTCCGTTTGGCTATAATAGCTCAACAAGCGAGAAAATATTGCGGACATTCACAGCAGAAGGGAAAAACCCCCTACTCCTGGTTGCTTCATGCATACGGAAACATAAAATAGATCTTATCGCGAATCATACGCGGCCGCACAGTGATCCAACGAATGCCATCGTAAAGAACTACCGCATCACAAAGGGCTTGCCCATATGGTGCAGTCGGCAGGGCGTTACACTGTGACCTATCGGTTACCAAGGCTTACCGCAAAAACCCTTACCATTAAAGCCAAGATCAGCCGTATAAAACCGAAACAATTATTTTCCCGTGGCCAACGCAGCGAAAGGGACGGGTGTAAAAGCATTTTATGTACGGTACGTTCTTTCCCTTCCCCTTCCCATGTGATGCAACCGTCCCCTGCGATTAGCGGTCCCGAACTGGCCCACATGCCTCCTGCCAGTGTGTCGAGGCGTATAAATTTAAATAATAAAGTATATTACGTTAATTCTTGACAGTATCAGGCGGTAGCGATCGGTAAACAGCAACGGCAGTTCAATTTCAAAAAGAAAAAAAAAGGTCAACACTCAGAAACTTGGAACGCAAAACAAACACAATTGCTACAGGCAGCAAACTTATTGAGTCGACATAAGATTTTTTTGTTGTGTCTTTGCTTGCTTTCCTTTTACATGTTATTTTCCTAGTACGAGTCCTTTCCTAGCAGAAGCACAGTGTTGTCAGCTGACTGAACTGTTTTCTTTCTAAAATTTTAAAGGTTTTACATTTTTATTCAGCATTTTCAGGAATGCATCATTCAATAGCGCTTTCTCGATCAGCTGTACATCTTCTTTAAATGATTTTAATTTTTGCAGCAATTCCACAACACTGACCCGCACGTACGCGACTACCTTCGGCAAAGGGAATCCATTGAAGCGGCAAGCATTGACACTGGTGTATGCGCCCTCCGTTTCAAACACCAGTACATCGCCTATATTGAGCTCTGGCAGCTGAATTCCAGCCATGAAGAAATCGTTCCCATCGCACGTGGGTCCGAAAAGTTTTGACTCCCGTACGGGGCCACAATCTTTGCGCGCTTTCCACACCAACACCTTCGGCTCTAGGCCTCGATATTTCGAGCTGTAGAACGTTCCATAGATGCCGTCGTTCAAGTAGTATCCGACGCTGCTGATGGTTTGCCCGGCACGGAAATACCGCTTACCCTGCACTACGGTAATGTTCGTCACTGCAGAATCGCACAAATATCGGCCCGGTTCAGCAAACACCTCCAACCCACTGTCGGGATAGAACTCGTCCAACGCTCGATTAATGTAATCAGCGTACCGCTCAATGTTATCATCCTTATCGCCAACGAAACCACCGCCAATGTCAAGTACGCGAAATTGAAACCCGATCGAGGCAGCATAATCGCCAATGCGGCGCCCAGTGCGAATGGCACCATAAAACACCTCCGCATCGTAGCTCATGCCACCGACATTAAAACACCATCCAATCACATTCAGGCCGAGCTCGCGGGCCCGATCCAACAGCTGGTGGGCTTCCTCATTAGCGTCACAGCCGAACTTTGTGCCGAGATTGATCTTACTGTTGGTCGAATCGTAACGGAATCTTAGAAGTAACCTTTCAACATGCAAAAGTGAATTCGTTCAGATTAGTACCACCGTTTATAGTGCAGTGCTCCGCACCACATCCGTACTTACTCAGCTTCCGGATAATATTTGGCAATCTTTTCCAACTCAAACTCATTGTCATACACCGTTCTGATGCGCCTTTGACGAGCTAGCTTCAGTGATGCGACACTTTTCGACGGTTGCGCATAAATGATACGCTCAGGTGGTACTCCCAATCCGAGGACACGTTCTAACTCGGGCTGGGACGCACAGTCAAACCCACCGCCTAGAAGTGCGATCGTTTCCACGATCGCGTCCGTATCGTTACTTTTAATTGCATAGTATTGTTTCACCCGCGGCATCTGGCGCAACCATTCGGTGTATCTCGATACGACACTGTCCACCTCCAGCACATGGATCGGTGCGTCGTGCGGTCCTCCATCTACCACACGGTTGATTATGTCATGCAAAGTGGTCTCGTCGGTGATCTGCTGTGCCGTCGACAGCAGGTGTTTGAAATTGGTTTCAAAATGTTTAGCATCCATCACGCTGCTGGTACGATTGGGTCCGAATCGGTTGCCGAATTACCACTAACTAACAGCGGACACTTCCGGTATATAGGCTTATAAAGCCGACATTCCGCCAGTGCATGACTCTTCAATGCTAGCACGTTGATAAGCCTTAACTGATACAGAAGATGACCGTAGAGTGTCATTCAAATCTTGCTAACGATGAATGGCACTAGCACGCTACCAACACTAGCAGACGCGCATGTCAGCTACAGACAATGCGTCAACCGGTGCTTGTGTGAACGTCGCAGCAGATGCGAAAATCTTGATTTGCGACACTCCAGCTAGGCGCCATCCGCAGCCGCAAGGCATTTAAACGCTTTGCAACGGATTGCTCCGAAACCAAAACCCCGACTGATTGAGCAATTATTGGCGCAACCGGATCTGGAGCGCCGGAACTGAAACCTCGCCAAGGCGATTGCATGTCCGTAAGCGACGGGAGTCCGTTTCTACTTCCCAAGCGTTCCGGTACACACGCACCGCTCGTTCCAGTCTGATCTGCGATTAAGCCCGGTAAGCAAGCAAGGCACAAGAAGGAGCACAACAATTTGAATAAATACAATACACCGGCATTCGGATTCGTAGCCTTGGGTAGGTTTTCCCAACTTCTTCGCGAATCAGATGCTGCAGTACGTGTTATGATTTCTTCCTTTTTTGCTAGCAATCCATCTAAATGCAAAATAGCCGCAGGAACAGGATTTTACCAACACCATTGTAACGCACAGAAACGCCACGGGCGATGTAAAAAAATAGTCGTATAGAGAAGCTTTAGTCCTATTTCCTCATGGGTATATGAATTGTGTGTACACAGCTAAGCGGGGACGGTAACCGCCATAAAACCGGGATTTTAATCATACACACACACACACTGCCGTGGAGCCATGGTGTCTTACGGATGGAACTTGGGTCTGCAAACTATTGCACCGCTCTGCTAGCAGGACTTTTAAATACGGTTTCTCCACTTCTTATGATCGTGGTGGCATTCATCTGCCCAGCAAAGACGGAGATAGATAGCCGGAGTCGTTTTTGTTATTGCATGTATATGTGGCCGCTAGCGCGCGAAAAACTCGACTGTTGAAGTCAAGAGGGACGGCTTTGTCAGGACTCGTCGGGTTTGACGATTTCTTTACGTTTTATTCCATTACGTGAAATGTGTATTCGGAGATCCTGTGAGGCAGTGTGAGCTGTAGTTGTCGCTTAACCTTGAAACCGAGCCACGGCAGTGTTTCAGCTGTACAACGATGGTTGATTTACGCTCAGGCAGCAGACTGTCAGGTATTCAGCTGATGCATTGTTTTCTCGTTCTACCTCTTTCGTTCTGAAGATTCAATGCACTGCTGCTGTTGCGAGTATGCAGCTCTAAACAATCTCTCGTGCTTTCTTCAGGATACTACATATAAGAACACTCAAACACTTTAAAAGGTGTTATAAAGCATTGTATAACATTGTAGAAAATTGAACATGTCATGCTTGGAAGTAGTTTGCTAGGAAACAATGCTTGGTTTCTTCATAAAAAGAAAATCCAGGAAGCCAGAAACATCCTTTACGCAATATATTTTCTCCACAAGCACATGTACACCAGGCCACATGTATATAAATATTGCAAATACATATACACGTAAACCGACAAATTTCACAGCTGTGCTGAGAAGTAGGAAAACAAAAACCCAACGCAACTTGCCTGCAGAAACGTACACACGTCGAAACCTAAGTCCAAAGCAAAACAGAACGAAACCGAATGATGAATGAGTAAAAGTGAAGGAAACTACAATGAAAAGGTAAATTGCGTTTGTTTGTCTGGTGATTTTGATCCAATTTCATCCCTTTTTCGGGATGGAAGACGGTTCCGGAAACTCCTAAACAGACAGACACTCGCAAAACCCCTCCGTAACGAACCTTATTCAGCACGGGAAAGGTACGCCGGTGGAGTACAATTTGTGGATCGTGTTTTTGC
Organism: Anopheles minimus; assembly: GCA_000349025.1. Taxonomy (NCBI): domain Eukaryota; kingdom Metazoa; phylum Arthropoda; class Insecta; order Diptera; family Culicidae; genus Anopheles; species Anopheles minimus. The sequence goes on from KB663655.1 coordinate 3,634,718, forward strand.
ACCTTTTAGAAAGGCAAGTAGTCGAACACCTTTTGCGTTCCGTTGAATAGATTTTCGTATCAAGATTTTGTTCTTGAACATTTCTTCGCGCTAGGCTATCGACGTTTATCTGTCTTTGGGACATTTATAAACTTTGACTAAAACATTGCAGTTCTAAGGGCAAAGTCAACATTAAGCGTGGACATGTCTCTAGGAGCTGAAATTGCCAATAGAAAAAACTATAGAAAAAGGGAAATAAAGAGGTATGTTGATAAATTAGACAAAATTAATCACAACGTTTTCCTGGCTCGATTCTATTGCATTCTGTTGCTTATTCTTAACGTTTATAATTCGGATATACTGAGGATAGTTATCGACACAAATTATGTCTTACATGGTTTTTTTATACATACGGTCAACACACGCTTATATACGTCTGAGAAAACGCAGTCCTTTACCAGCTGCAAATTCTGCCGCAAAAACGAAATTGCACACACTGATGAATACGGAGCGACCTTTCAAATATCCGGTTCCTTTGCGTGATGCGCTTTCCAATAACCGATGCGCAATGTGACCCGGGTCTTACCAGAGCAAAGAAGGGCAAACCGTCTGTACCGAGGTCTGCAAGAAAGGAAAAAAAAAGTGCAAGTCTGCCAAAATGATCACACACAAAGCCCAACCATGCGTAGAGAGCGGAACAACACAAAACGGAAGGCAGGTAAAACTCTAGCACGGAAGTGATCTCCTTTTCCCACCGATTATACACGAATCTTGTTTCACGCCCGTGCTTTCACCGCGCCGTGCTGGGTGTGCCCGATTAATCTAATAGTCTCCGCATACAGATGCCGACCGCTGCTGCTCCCGGCATCTTGAGCCCTCGCTGAATGTGCTCTAATTTGGTGTAGCAAGAGATGTGGTAAACGGCAAAAAGAAAAATGAAAAAAACTTTGCAAAAGTGTAACGCCATGCCCAATGTTCCATTGTTGGGTTGAAATTTGCGACTCCAGAGGGTAAGCCAGGACCAGACAGCCGGCCTTACGTCTCGGTAACTCCCGGAGTACGGTAAACGGACACAAATTGGCAATGAAATTATTGTGCAGTTGAACAATCAGGAAGTTAATTCCAATGAAATACCAAGGGCCAGTCATGGTCATATTGCTAAGATTCGATCCCGATGTGTGTGATCGCCATTTTCCGTGCGGAAACAAACACACCAATTGCTTCACTCCTTTCCTGCAATGTGTTTATATTTTCCCACCATATAGTTTATTCGGTGCAGCACGCACAAAACGAGTCTATGCGTGATTCCGCATCCCAGTTCCAGAATCTAACCGGAATCTGATAAACCGACAGCGATATCCGGTTCCACGTCTTGGTCTATATCGTAACATCATCGTAACGCTTGGTGATATGTGCAGAAAACTGGTTACATTGATTGTCATCCTTTCGTGCATTTGCATATCTTTGCAAGTCCTTTGGTTAAGGGAAGAAAAAGGTATCCAGTGTCCGCGTGAGATGTGCAGGATCGTCACATCACAGGTTTCGAAATTGGCGGACATTATCCTTTTGTTCAGTGCGGCAGATTTCTGCAAAGCAACTGATGCGCGTTACAACCAGTTTTGCTGTCTCGAGACAACAATCTTACCGGTCTAACCGGCTGTATCCGTCTGCGAATTAGCAATTGCCGTTGGTTTAGACAAAACTGCAAACCTACCGACCCTGTCGCTTAGTTGAATTGCGAATCTCATTAAAATAATATTATACGACTATTCAAACGCTGCTCACTACCGTTGCTTGCATGCTATTCGTTTTGATTTTATTCTTCATTCGCTTTTATATTACAGCCGACAATCGCCCAAAAGAATTGTATGAGAATGTTTCACTGTGAGGAACTCTCTACCTATTTTTTTTTTATAAACCAAATACAGCATTGGACAGTTTATTTGAAATCTTTCTCGTTCGTACTATTTCAAGCAAATGACAGTAACCGTGTCAGTGGCACAGTAATGTTGGAATAGAATAAGGGTGTTGCAGGTCTTTGGCGCATCTTTATGTTTATCGTTACTGGTGGGTTTTAGCCGATTAGATCCGATCAGGCAGGAAAGGAATATTTATTTTATTATAATTGTTTCCGAATGCTAATGCACTTAATAACTTCCCGCTGCGATTGCCATGCAACAGCATTCTCACCAGGAGTTCCCATAGGTTCATCAAAACGATTATAGCGAAAGCCTTGGCTGAGAGATAAAAAATCACACCCTAGATGGGTTTTTTCTGTAACAGAGAACATACGAATGCAAAGACCCTCCATGGGTGTTGTGACTTACTTAACCTTTTTTTTAATTATTGTCTTCTAAAACTATGCTTCTTTATAATGTACCCAATGTACATCTTTCACTCACCGCTCTTGTTACGAGGACCGGTGACATACCGCGACATTCACCCTGAAGGATTCTAAATTTCCTTTTCTTATCCTTTTTTTGTAACTATGTGTGTCCTACATTTTTTTCCGTGTTTTACTAACGTTTGTTCGTCCCGTTGGCCTGCAGAGTCCAATGGCGAATGATTTTGACAGTATCAGAATATTTCGAAAAAAAAACTACTAACCCATGTAAGTGCCCAATCACGGTACACAAACTAAAAAAACAAAGGTTTCAATCATGTAAATCGCAACGTTAAGATGCAGCCAGATTATAAATTACCATCACTTCCCTTGTTTTTTTGTAGTAATTATACTTGACGTAGAAAAAACGCGACTAAAGCGATCCTCGTGAAAAAAAAAACCCATACATAAGAAACTCTTCAAGGAATTCTTCATCTGATGATAGGTGTTGCAGTTGGGAAAGATATTGCACCGTTTTTAAAAAAATGCAGTTGGTTTAACATCGTTTGGTATAATACTTTGCAAGAATTTTTCCATTTTAAACATTTAAAATAGTTTTAGATACAAAGAATATATATAAGAATGAAGATCAAATTACCAATAATAGTTAAGTATATAATGATGTAGAAATATGCTGAATATATTTTCTTTTCTCTAATTTCCTATCCTTTTACAGTACTTTTACTTTACCATCTAAATTGTCCTATGGTTCAAAATGTACCATACTACAGCCAATGTTTCGATCGATTCAATTCGATGAATATTACATATGTAAATGAGGTTCAAAATCGTTCATTTTACTGTCACTCCCAACATCGGTCTGTAATTTATTGTGACCCATTCCACTGGTCTTACACACGCACGATCGCTCTACTATCAGATGTGGGGCGTCAAAACAGATGACATCACTCACAGGATCACCCGTTAACGGTACACCGGAAGACGGTGAACAGCCATGAAATGCATGGCGCCAACTCATTCTTCCAATGACGTTTGTTTGACATGTAACCCTATACTGAAATGGGCGCACAAACTAAAACCGTATCATACGTGCGTGTGAGAGCCATGGTATCGGGGAAAATGTGATGAAAGTGACATTTCTTTCATCCATGCAATGCAGTGCTATGCAGTGCTTGATATGCAGTACCCTTCCAAGTGCTGCTTCCTTCTGACTGTTGAAACTTTCCCTACGGCTCATCCCTTTCCATTGCAACTACATTTTCGCGTAATATCCACGCAAGATGTTTGGTCGCTTCAAATCTTACACTCACTTCGGAATCGCCGGGACCAGAAAGGGATACATGTCCCGGGCCGGTTGATCCTGATAAAGGGCGCTGCCTACCCCTTGTAGCATTGCTGGACCTTTTTACGTTACTCTGCTATGTCCTATCCGTCCTCTGGAGGTATGTACACGTTAGGCTTGATTTCTATTTATCCCTTAAGCGAGAAACCCATGTTCTATCCTTCTTACCATGATAGGTGTATGCTCATATTTCCCACGAGCGGGAAAATGTGTTTTTTCTCTGCCAATCAAAATAACTGTTCCATTATTGCCTTGTAATGCACCAACCATCACGCAATTACTTGTCCAAACTGCATCTACACGACCCAGATAAGTACATTACTGTAGCAGAGTAAAGGTTTTGCTTTTATATTTTCTACTTCATTAGACGTTTGGCGTTGTTCCGTTACACGGTTGTTGCACACAAACTGTTGCGTTAAGTAGTTATAATAGCATTTTCAAATTTATAAAAAGTACTTTAAAATAACCTAGAGAAATACCTTCTAATATCCTAGAAATGATAATAATATTAATAACACTCAGAGCTTAACATAACTATATACGAACACCAGTTTTTCTAAAATAAAAGAAGAACTAGAAGAGTTAGCTGAAATTTATATACTAGTAAGTTGCAAAGGCTAATTGAACACACATAAAAAAGTTATAATTTTACTTAAACTTAAACAATATTTTTTTCACATGCAAAATTCTTCCATACAACATAACTATAAGAACACCTACAAAAAATATGTTTCTCCGCTATTGTGATGGCTTAAAAAATTGTTAAAAATTACAAAATGCTTTGGACAACTTTATTCAAAGTAAATTTATTTTAGAATAATTTGCAGTTTTTACGGGAAAGATTTGTTCCACTTTTTGACTCGAATTTTCAATGACTTTCAAAATATTTATTCGCTTTGAAGAAGCGACTCCCACTAGTGGTGCATGAAATTGATTCCAGAAACAAAGGGAGAAGTTGGCAAATATCAGACATACTAAGCTTTAGACGGATGCAGAAATATAGCAAAATTGTTCCCACTATTAAAAACAGCCATTTCATACAAAGCATTTCTTTACAAATACTATCCTGTATTTTTATACAAAGTACTCGAGATATGCATAAGCATTTATATAATTTTTTTCCATTATCTACAAGAAACTATTTTCTCCCTGCATAAGACCACCTCAAAATTTAGTGCTACCTGTTGCAGCAGTTTCATTATTTACGCGTTAATAACAACCGGACCATCTCTTTCTTTGTCTTTAAAAATCATCCCTTCAACAAAAAGGTGTTTTATTGTAAATTACACCTTGCAAATGGCTACTTTCTAGCCCAACAACCCTTCTTATTATCATGGGCGTACACGCTGACCTAATTGTCTACGGCGAATGCCACGATCGGTGCATTACGCACTCTGCGGTCACCGCGGAATCTTACCGCTACCCGTAATCCTCTTAATGGGTAATCGCGCCGTTCACACTGTCTTTACCTCGCGACAATCATTGTCTAGCGGTTTGTCTAGAGCACTTTTCTTTCCCTCTTGCGGGTCCTACTTCACTTAACCTTCAACCCCGCGAGAAAGACCTACACCTAAGCTAAGCTATTGTAACTTCTTCAAATAATAGTGCACGCTTTAAGAACGTACCGCGGCATGCGCGAACAAGTCGTCTGCGTTGACCCGCGAAAAACTGCGCGCACAGAATCTCTCCAGGCTGAAGGGTCCAACATACCCAGCCGGCTGCTTTCACCGGTCTATTGTGATTTGCCCGCTTTTTTTTTTCCTTAGTGACAAATATGCATCGTTTCCGTAAACTGTCCTGGCCCTTTGGTTATTCAATTTCTGGTGAGTGTTTGTTTAGTTGCCCCATGGCTTCGTGTGCAGGGAAATGTTAATCGGCACTCGGAGAAAGGAGTGCACCTAACAGAGGTGTTTTTTTATGATTCCTCCCTGAAGCAGAACAGTCCAATGGTCGAACCACCACGAAGGACCTTTATGCGATCAAGAAATGTCCCGAATGGTAGTTGCTTTTTTTATTCCTCCGGGGAATGCTTACCCTTTCTTAAATAGGGGATTTCTTAAAGGGCCAGGACTCGTTACATTGTCCATAGCATCCAATGGTCGGACGTGTGTAGAGGCTGGCCATACTCATAGGAAACATATTCCGCCGTTAATCACCTAAATGGTATCCGTGCACATCTAGAGCAAAAATGATCAGAACGGATCAGCATTTAAGAGGATTTTTTTTCCTATTCCTTACTGCACGTTTCAAGCATCCAATTCCAAACCCGAACAGTTTAACGACATTGATGGTTAGATCTTACATACGAGCCGTGTCATCTGGAATCGAAACGAGAGGAGCTTTTTTCGATTGCATTTTACCTGCATTTGCCGCCCATGTTGGTCCAAAGCTGGCTCATCTTAATTCCAGCATTGCATGTGAACTGAAACAAAAGCTTCATTCCTTTAAAGTACGGTTGCCACGCGTACCATCATTTGCACAGGCCAGGATAATCTAAATGGGTCCGAAATATGGTTTCCACAGCGGCAGCGCAACCACGGAAGGAAAGGACCTCATAAATTTTCTTCCATTTTTTCCTCTTCCCAAACATATTGTGACAAACTGAACTGTTATCCCTGGGATCGTATCCGTGCAGTTGGATTTCACCCCTCTGAAATCGGGCCACCTGAATCATTGCCGCTACGGGTTTTCCGGGATGTAAAACATGCCGTCACAGATTGCCAGCAGCATCCATTCCCAGCTGGTACGCGATCTTGAGCCAGGTTAAAATCTTTAAACCCATACAGAGGGCCTTATCCTTCGCGCGGGAAAAGAGATCATGCCGGGTAAGCCTGAGGTCTCCCGAGATGACACCCGAGCGATATCGCTCCAAGAGGGGTTGTGTTTATTTAAATATTTTAATTTTAATTTAATTTAATCTCTCATCAGCATCCGATACGACACAACCCTAAGGGCAGGCAAATGCGTGCACACCATAAGTATCGCTTAACTGTACAGAAGTGAGTGCGTCTGAAGGAGTTTTGGGAGTGTACTGTGAGTGCACCATTAATGTGTATGCCTGTGTACGCCTCCTTAAGTTTTGCGGCGAATGATATTTAAACACGGGCAAATGTTGAGCCTTGCAAATTGAAGCCATTCGTAAGTTGTATAGTTGAGCCATAGCGGAACATGGTAACTATTTTAGACTTTGGCAAGCGTACGTAAATAGAATATTTGTCATAAAAATTATGCATTAGTAGTTGTTTCAAACTTCAAAAACTAGGAGTTCTTACATAGAGGTCTTAAATATCTTCTTCTTCTATGGCACTATTATCTCAAAAGGTCTTTGCCCTATTCAATCCTGCTTACGGGAGGCGCGGTCCAGATGGGAATTGAACACCCACCCAAGGTCCTGCGTCTTTTGGCGATCGACTCGTTTATCGCATCGGCCACCGAGGAGCACCAGAGTTCTGCAATATAGTTCCCATTATACTGTAAAGTTCGCAAATATGCTCGTCGGATCCTGTTTTTCTCATTAAGAATCGAAAATTTGAAGATAAATTGTGATGAAAATGAAAGAATTATCTGTATCTTTGTTACCAGTTTTTAATATGGATACATAATCGTTTGCTTTTTTTTCTAATTCAAAAAGAATCAATTCTTATTGTTAATACCGCATCATTTAGCGTTCTGTCATTTTAAATCCATTTGCATGCATTTTATAGCTAATTGTACGATATGGTTCAAAGCATAGAGCATTCATTTCTAATCTGGTGCGTAGATTAACCACAATTTCAACCAACATACAAAGCCTTCAAAATTATTACTTGTTGAAAACTGCTGAACGACCTTCAACTGCCCAAATCTCCCGTATGCAATCTTTTTCAAACATATCCCCGTTTATTTTCCGCACACATTCAAATTTATTCCATCAACCAAAACTGATTGAAAATCACGATGATTAACTCTTTAATGCCACTCTTATTCATTTTACACATCAGGGTGTTACAGATTGTATATCATTGAAGGTAGGGTCCCCTGCATTATGTGCAGTGTGTCTTATGCATTGCGTGCATGTTATCCACGCCCCTGCTGGTCACCCCAACTAAAGGTAGTGCGCTGATTCCGTTCCAACCCGTGCAAAAGTGTGCCAATATTTATGCGCTACACAAAACTACTGCATATCCATAATTCTGTGGGCTTCAATCCGACGTCTCGGGGAAGAATGTTTGTGTTTTTTTTGCATTTTCTCTTTTATCCATAACCCATTCCCTTACGGGAGTTCACATTTGCAACCATGCAGTGATCAATATTCGTGTAGCTACATTTGAGTGATCGTTGCAATGGCACCTAACCACCTGAATAGAAGCAAAAGGGTTACACCCTCTGTAGAAAGCCAAAACGCTGCAACAATCGCCCATCGTTTGCTGATTCCTCAGAAAATATGTATTAGGGAACTACGATCAGTTTTTGACAGGATGATGGCTTTGACTTGTCGACAACGTTACGTCTCCACCCTGTCTAAGCCCGCTTTCTCTGTTCGTAACGCTGGGAGAGTGAAAGCAAATACAATATAATGTACCCTCATTGAGTCGATGAACAGCAACGCAAAAAGAATTTTTACTGACATCGCAAACACCCATCAAATGTAACGTACGACTTTTATTTGATACCAATGTAAATGGTTTCACCATACGATTGGGTACAATTATGCTGCTATTGTCTTTGTGTGAACCGATGAATAGTGTTTGTCTAATCTATCTACAGTCACCCTTCTAGGAACGAACCAACGGTTGCGTACATTACCTTTCAAACCCTTGCAGAAAGAGAGCATTTCATTACACATAGTTCCCCGGTTTAATCCTACTAGTTTGGAACTGGACACAGCATTTCTGATTTAATGTGCTCGAGGTCTTTTGACGCCAAGGTGCGGTCACACTGCGGAACGTACTGTCCCATAAGAGAATGCCTGTTTGTGAGATTATTTCCTAAGCTATGACACTGTTCCTGTTGTCCGAAAAGGTTTAGATGGGAAGCTAGATCACAACAAACGCAACCCTAGAACGCAAGTGCTCATGCATACACTTTCCTTGCTCGAACCTGAATATGCCGTAGCTTTACAACGGTTCTTTGATGAAAATATTCAGAGCCAGAAAATTTACAATAACTAAAAATCAAATTGTATTTGCCGACCTAATCCAAAATACAAATATGGATATTTTGAGGTTTTACAATACAAGTCCATACAATTACCAATTACAAGTCCATAAAAAAGCCTTGCTATTGAATACACAGCTAGGGTTATAAACAAATCAAATGAAAGACGGGCCTAGATCATCGAATTGTAGTGCCACGAAGAGCAAATAGAAGCTTAATCAATATGATGATTGGCAGCATATCGAGTCAACTCTTCAAAAACTTGCTTAAAATTTATACCTTTATTTAAATGTTCTTTCAAGCTCTGATAGTTATTCTGATAGTTATAGATCTTAAGTGTTTCTTCATATCAATTGTTGTTCTTATGTTTAATTTTATCCAAAGAAGGCTTATAATGCCCAAGCTATTATTATAGCATTTCTGGATATTAGAAGACATTACCAATAACGTTGGAAACAATGTTTCAATAGTAATTAATTATGAATGAAGCAAATATATTTGCAATGTCCGTTGAAGCAACAGTTACACTTCCTCCAAAATTACCATATATCGTTACATCACTGACCTGGAATCCGTTTTAATATCCATTGTTTTTTTATCGAACCCCCCTTCAAATAATCTATTCTTCCCAACCACGGTTTTTGCCAACCGGAACTGTACTACCACTATTGTGGCACTGGTTTTCGCTAATGCATAGGACGCTAATGCATTCGCATAGGACGTACTACACAATTCAATTAAATCAATCCTCCCAACAACCTTATGGCAAAACACAATTGAAAAGCACTACCAATTGCTATTCACTTTGCAGGGCGCGCGCCATTTTTTCTCATAACCGAGACAAACCCACCGTTCCCTTCCGAGTTATTGTACATTATTCGGTGGCACGTTCTGAAATCCTACATTAACGAGTTTAATCTTCAAATTTATAGCGCATCGTTGTGCTTAAAGTGCGGGTCGTTGTCGTTATTCGGAACCGGAAGAATGATATCTAAAATGTTTCAAATGTGCGCATAACAGTCACATTTCGTAATATATTTTATGGAACTGATAGTTTCAGTACAAACAATCCTCGCAGGCTTAAAGCGTATTTAGGGAAGTACCTCGCACTGCTTTGCGTTCGGCTTAATTGCCGACTTATCTAGGGGGGGTTCGATCTGGGTCGATTTTAATCAGAATTATAGTTTGTTTGTAGCCAGCACTTGTCGCAAACAGGATAGGTCTAGTTGATTAATGTGGGTTGAAAAACTAATAAGATTAGTTTTATTTTTATTACAATTTATTTTACTAAAAACTAAACTACTAAACTGTTATCTTATACGGCCTAGTTTTTATACTAAAATAATACTATCAAGCTGTTCTTCAAGAGTTAGAAGTCCTGTAGATTTATTCAGTTAAAAAGACTTTGAAAGAAAGACCTTCAAAATGTCATAAAATAATGAAGAAAGAAAATTTGTTAATCTATATTTATTGCCATACCAATTGATACTGTACCTCGAATACTTAGACAAAAAAAAATCAATAATTACAATAAATTTCACACGTCTCTATTACAATCCATATAACGTCTTTAAAAAATCATCATAAAATAGTCCAATAGCAAATAGAGGGAAAAATAATTAAAAATTAAAATAATTTTATTAATAATATCTTCCTTTAATTTACCACTCAAATATGGGAGATAGCAAAAACATACAAAAATAAAAACAAACTATTTCCCTGCGCATAATTTTCGCTGCTCGATGTGAGAAAACTTAAAAGGTCTTATCAACAATGTGCAGTCAAAGGTGCATGCAGCAAGTCGTCACGCAATAGGGATTTGGTTGAATGCATTTCTTCAGGTCATGGCGACGACACGGTCTGCCCGTATGTGCGTTTATATCGGTAATGCGCGGGACTAAACTAACCCCATATCCTGTCTGTGTGTGTGTGTGGTTGTTTCATAAACCTAGCGCCACAGAAAGAATTTTCTTTACCTTTTTCCAATGTTTACAGCGCACCACACAGGTCATGAATGAACAGCCGCATAAAAATGCAGTATATGAGCGATCTATTCTCCATTTTCACTGCATGATCCCAGCTGTTCCTTCGAGACAGCTCACATGACTGACTTTCCACCACCTTGGACACGGTTATATTGTGGAAGATCGGTGCATAAATTTACCGTCACGGTTTGAGATCGCGCATGTTCAGTTCGCTTTCGTCGAAAAGTTATGTTTGTCTGGCGAGGCGTTCAAGGAGACATTTTGGGATGCACTTACAGCCCCATTCGTTCATCGGTGCGAAATTGTGGGAAAACTTTCAACCGACCGGATCATTTACAGTGCATGCAACCGAATGCACATTTCAACACAACAACTAGCCGAAGATACTCGCACGAGCGCACTTATTGCTTTGCTAGCATTACTTGCTTACTGCCCTTTTTTCCACGTACTTACCGTTGATACCTAGTGAAGTTGATGTATGATCAGACTCTTCTTTGCGGAAGGATTCAATTGCCGGTATTGTTCTTGGATGTGTTCTTAGATGGGTTCGACTCACTATAACTCTCTGCTTGATTCACTCGCCAGATGGCTTTTGCATTCCAGAAGTTTTTGATTGTATTCAACGCAGAAAGTCTCCATTTCCAGGCACCATTTGTGAAAAACTATACACTTCAGATAGTTAGCGACGAATGCTTAGCCAAAATCGCGCACTTTATTTCTTGCAAAGATGTTCCAAATGAGCTGCACGTTCTACACAGAAAAGCACACATTAATCCACTTGTTGAATTTTGCACAATTTGTTAACGACACTACAATCCGACATTTTAGGGTTTTTGTATTGGTGAATCTCTCTAAACTCTATCTCGCAACACTAACGGCTTTCGTGTAATGCAATCCAGCAGTCCTGACGGACGTCCACGTGAAATTTCACCGAGCACGTTTCATAGCTCCCGGGACACTGAAATACGTCCTTCACGTCGGACAGTTACGAATCGATTCGAGAGGTCCTGCACACATCAAGTTTCTGCCGGTCGACCCTAAACGCGTTGGGACCCTCGGTTTCGCATCGTACTTCAACCGATCGACTCAACCTATCTCGCTTCGTTCAACGGTTTTCCCTTCCATCCTTTGCTGCTTCATCGCGCACACCGACAGCAACGGTGCTCGAAAAACGTGTGCTGCTGTTTCAGGAAGCGATTGCCCTGAAGGGTGCATCGTGCACAAAACGCACCAGAGCGAGATAGACCTACCGTCCTAGAGGAACAGCGCATTTTGTTACGAGCGGGGTGTTTTTTTCTGACAAACCCAGGAACCAGGAACAGCAGCACAGTTCTCTATGAGCGAAAGCAATAGGGATACCGGAATGGTAGACCGAACGTCGTGCACCCGTATGTCGTTTCGTTCGCTTTCCGTGCGGAATTCGCAAGCGTACACCTTTTTTCTGCAAGCTGAAAAGCCGCGTATTTAAATATCTACACGAGTACATGATGTTCCAGCCGTTCTGCCGGATCATAACAAAACGTTCATGTGAAAACGCTAATCCTGCCATCTTAGACCACTCACTACAACAAGTCACACAAAACCACGTGTTGTGCACTGATGGTGACGTGAAGTTTTGCATATTTTTTTCAACTAATGCAACACATTCGGCACCCGGTATGCTGTATCAAACGAGCATATATGTTTCGAACAATAGCTTACTAAACTTGCTGTACTGAAGTCGTTTAATCCATGCAGCTGTAAACATCCGTTGATACCAATTACTGTACGGTAAGCATGTTACGCATTTATCAAAATGCTCTAAAACGACCGTAAACATTCCGACACTTATAGATCATAAGTGATGTGAAATCAAAACTACCATCAGTAACATTTGAAAAAACGCTCTACGTTAAAGATCGACCCGAATCGACTATAATGGCCGAATGGAGTAAATAATGAGTTCTAATGTTAATCACACACACGCAGACACAGTGGCACATCCTTGCTTTCACTAATTAAGTTAAGCCAACTTACTTCCGGTTCATCGGTGCGGTTGAACGGCTACGGGGTATAAAATGCTGACTGTTTTCCCATCACGTGCGTCTTCAAATCTAAAACCAAAACACCTCGCACAAACCAGGCAGCGAAAAGGAGCTCATTAGGAGCGGACCAATTAGAACAATTACGGGCACCAATCCGTGACGAACATCGGCGGTTAGTGAAGCTCCATTTCGAATACAACTCCATGAAGAACGCAAGGATTCGTTACATAATTCGTTCAGGGCTAAGAAATTTATTGTAGCTTTATTATGGCTTTTGAACTTGTTGTAATAATTGAAACCCATTAGCGGGTCATTGCGAAATGCAACCGAAATGATACCAGTTACACACCATTGCAAACGATTATCTAATATTTTTGATAATGCATTAGTACAATAGTACAGTATTGATCATCTTCAAACTCATCATCTAAATATAAACTTCGGTCACGTTCCAACAAATTTGAAACTAACATGTTTAGTTAAGGGTATGTGCCCACAAAACACATCTCCTTACTAGCAGAGCAACATTCTTACCGCAATGTTTCTTTCCGAAGTGCAGAATCACCTCCAGTGACCTTGAGAAACACGAAATTTGCCCTCCTGTATCTCTTTTCATATGAGACACCGCGGTATTTTGTCTCGTCAGAACCGGTTTCACGGTCCAGAACTGTTCCTATAGCAATCCGCATCGATTTGGCTGTAACACGACGCATGTCTTAGAACAAATTTTGAAAAAAAAAAAACCAAAGGCCAAGAAGAAAATGAAGAGTCTTTTCCCCCCGAAAAATAGTAAAGACCGGACGAATGAATTTTACATTCCGATGTTTTATGCATACCCTATTACTCACTGCTAATTATTGTTTGGTAAATTAAAATAACGACACAAATGTACCTGGACTATTCACAAAACTAGAATTTGCGAAAGAGGTTTTATTTCCATCGCTTTAAGTAAAGAAGATTACGGGTAAAATGGAATGTTTTGAAAACAAAATTACTATACGTAGTGTGCATACCCCAAAATATGTTATGAGAAAACCACTGGTACAGCTCACACCTGTGCATAAGCTGAGAATACCTGCAGCCAACCTGTCGAAAACTAATTTACAGTAAATCAAGATACATAACACTTTTCTTGTGTAGTTTCAGTGCCGTGGCTTTCAGCCGTTAAGCCATTGCTGACAGGATTAGCACATTCAATCAAGGTTCAGGTAGATATGTTCCGTTCGATGGGTTCCTGTTCCAAACTGATAGTCGCAAAATGTGCTAATGATGTTTCTAGCTCTGTGTTGAATGTAATTTACATAAATAGATTTTCATGCACGTTTCCACATTTTGTGCACAACAGCTATGGCAGCAAACATAATTAGCAAAAAGAAATCGTTTCGTTTCGGTGAGCTTAAACAAAGTCCTCGTCGAATCTGCTAACCATTAACCTTCCGAATTGTTATAAAGTAAACAGCTTACAAATTTGTTGTTTAAATAATTTTTAATAGACAAGGGCGGCCCGGTGGGTTAGTAGTATCGGCGTTGCTCTCTCACACGATAGACCGGGACCAAAATCCCATCAGAACCGCTCCCCGGTAGCAGTGATTGACTATCCTGCTATGTGGTAAAATTAGTCTAATACGGGCCTGGCCCTGGTCATACAAAAAAATAAATAAATAAATAAATAATTTTTAATAGAATTTTTTCTTGAAACCATCTTGAACCAAACATCAAAATTACACCTGAATGATACCAATAAGATAATATGATAATCTAGAATTTCAACAATAAATTATAATTGTTTTTTGTGATAACTTAATTATTTGGAATAAGTCCGGAAGCAATCGAAAACCTTATCCCTAACACAAACATCGCAACGCACACTGAAATATTCAACCCGCATTGTCACCCAACAAATCAGGTCAAACAAATAGCAAATTATGTTGAACGGCCCTTGTACCACCAACCTTTCACATAAATCTATGTCCACCTTTTCGTACCGTGGTCCAATTCACCACGAACACCTTTTCACGCAGTGTTCTAATGATGCGGGAGCTTTGGCGGACATTGTGATGGCTGATTGGATTGTGCGTGGATTTGGATCATCCTTTTTGCGATGACACAGATGACAAACCGATCTCTATGCATATAGCGGTCACCGTGTATGTGGGTACATTGACCGTTGCAAGCTATTAACCGTAACGCTTTTTTTTTTTGGTTTTTCTTTCACTAATGTTTGCGTAAGGTGACAGAAAGTTAGTAAATGCGAATCAGAATGTCACGCTCTAGTAACGTTAAAACTGGTCGTCAATGATACAGATCAAATGACCCTCAAATGTGACGAATAGTTAAATAAAACACCACTACATGCAGTCTGCAGTACCTTTCCCTCGGGTGAAAGTGTTTCGCTTGATATATTTTAAGATGTATTTAAAAGCGTGATCGCCTTTATCAAAAATAATACCAAAGCTGTCCCTTCTTGCTTCTATTCCGTTTCTTCCACATGCGTAAAAATGGACTAAAGCCACTAACGAATACTAATAATAAACATAATTACGAATCATGTTTATATACCCATTTATTTCAGCTGGTGTCTTACCGTTTATGAAATATTTTTGGATGATTGAATAAGAAAAATTAAACGCCTACCATCTGAACTGGTTTGGGAATCAGACTTTTTAAGGGTAATGCAGGATAGGAAGGTTAAACTACGTAACGGTGTTGGCTACACTCATGCTTAGCTCGTTCAGCTTGGTAGTTAGATCAAATGGTTCTATGTTTTAGCTTAAGTAACGAATCATACTGTAAGTGGAATAAAACGACATACATAGGTTTCATGAGACTGTACCTACAAGAATAATAAAAACGTAAGGATCTTTTGATATGAATAGGATATACAATTTGAAAATTTTATGTTTTTCAAATTTGTAAACTATTCAAGAACGACTTGTTAATGCAGAAGCCGTTAAGTGTAGTACAACTGATTAATACGTGTTACCGTTAAAACCCCGAACGCATCAGCGTGACCAGGATGAACAGATTAAATTGATGCGGCTATGTGGACCACACAAAAGCCTTGCATTTGTACAACCGTACAACGTAGCTAACATTAATTGCCGCCTTAACCGCAGGTCTGTCAATTTAATGGAATAGACATGAAGAAAGGTCAGCTAAAATCACGAAATGTCCTCCATGCGGTCAGTTTATGTGACATCCAGCTCCATTTAAGATTCGTTCCATTGACTGACTTTGACGGGCGACCGTTTTAGCTACGCGACCCACAACAGTTACGAAGCAGTCGCACGACACTGGCATTCCTGGCTACGCTACTGCTTTCCCGTACCATTCCAGATGACACCGTCTGTGGCGGATGTTAACGGTTGACTATAAAAAATATTTAACACGGCTAGCAGTACAAATCTAGCTACAGCATCCCGTCCTCCGTTGGTTCGTACCCAAAACATGCTCTCAACGTGAGAAAGTATCGAATCCATGCATCAAATTTAGAGCTCATAAAAAAATCTGTTGATGATATCTGATAATCACGCAGGAGGAATAAATTATGCGCAATATCGTTCCCTACCCTCAAGCGTGCATGGGAATTTGACAGCGCGATCGGATATTTGGTAACATGATATTATCACCATTTTATTACCAATTTCGAAGTTAATTACGCACGGCTACATTTCAGTTTTTCGCAGGGGATGTCATCTTCCACACACACACACACGCACACGTTGCCGTTACGCTTGAAATAATTTCCATTTGCCATCATCATTTTTTTTCTTACCCCTTTCGAAATACTTTGCAACTACGATCTTCAAGATCCATGATCTTGAATCTGAATATGCGAATTTAGAGGATCCGATTGCTGTCTTTATTTGTTAGAATTTATCTGTTCTTGAGTAGAACTCAGGTAAATGCAAAAAAACCCCTTTTGGAAAGGTGGTAGTTTATCGATGTTCCCGTATTTTCACATATCATTCATTTCATTTTTATCGTATAATGGTTTGAAATCTTCATCGTACATCTTTTCCTATGCACCATTACTCGGTTTGTACTAAAAATACATATTCAGCTAATTTTTATTTAGAAAATTCGAAACCATTCTATCAGTTTTGCATGCATTTTTTATTAACGCAAAGGATATTCGCTTTATGCATGTTTTAGTGCATACTTTCATTTAAAAATCTTTTCTTTTTCTATAAGAATAAGACATAGCGATTCTATATTCTTAACAAAAAACAAGTTTCCGTTAAATATTATCATGGTTTATAACAAATTATATTATCATGTGTTATATGTTCCATCCCTGCGAGCACTCAATAATCTTATTGAGCACGATAAAAAAATACAAACAAATCACATTTCTAAGCACAAAACCACAAACAGTTGGTTGAAACGCACCAGGGAATCTTGTTCTCACCTTACCAGCGCTGGTAAATGTCTTAACCGAAGTCTATAATTACGCGAGGAAACGATACACGCAAAACTCAACGCCCTGTGTCTAATGTTCACCCTGCACGCTAATTTGGTGTGTTCACTGCTGGTATTCTTTTGTTGACGAAGTTCGTTCGGAATTGTTTTTTCTTAAGTAAACGAAAAAACTAAAGCCCCGAAATGTAATATCAACCTAGCAATTAGAACCGTTTTTGTTTGTTATGAAATTTAATTTAAAAATAATTTTCACAGCATGCGTGCTGATGTAAACGTATACCATCGCAGATGAAAAATTTGAAACATGAAAGTAAAAAAAAAACAGATCATTGAGAACCCTACTGTTAGATGAATGGATTGATATAAAAACCACATGGGTGTCAGAAAACACATCTCGTACTTGAATTGCACATATTCTGTCTCTTTCTAATCAGGATCTTAAAGTGTTATTAATACAAAACCTATGTAAGTTTATTGTTTATTGAAAAACGGCCTCGCCATTGCTTAATTTTTGCTCATAATCTACCTTAAAAGGATGTTAAATAGCTATAATAAAACAACGTAAACTGATTTCATCTAACATCTTGATAAATAATCTTGTCGTTAATCTTTGTATATTTTTCAACATTTTCGTTAACAATGTGAGGCATATATTTTTCATTTAACAGAAATTTTAAAATGGGGCGGCCCGGTGGGGTAGTGGTATCGGCGCTGCTCTCTCACACGACAGACCGGGACAAAAATCCCATCAGTACCGCTCCCCCGTAGCAGTGATTGACTATCCTGCTACGTGGTAAAATTAGTCTAATACGGCCAGGCCGTCATACAATACCAAACATAAGAAATTTTAAAATTATATGAACATTTTCTGATCCATGTTTTTGAATCCATATTGAAGTTACAACATAAGTAATCACAAGTGATAATAATTGGTACGTACATGCTGGACACTAAACGAACGAACCTGAAGATCAATCACGTTATCAATTTAGATTGAATCAATTTAAAATAGTATAAGTCCAACTTTTTTAAATTCCACACGACACAAAACCGATTAGTTTTATCAGCTAATTTGTTTATGTATGATTAGTTCTACCTTCGAAAATTGATTTCGAGCAGATGAAACCATGACCCATTGATTTTGTCTTATCTCTCGAAAAACATTAGTAATTATCGAACTGAAAGCAAATATGATACATCATTGCCACAGTTGTATCAAAAAGAAAAGTGGTATAAAGTTATCATTAAATCTAGTTAATGTATAATGATCCATGTGGTTCTACCCGCTTTCACATGGCATAAGCAATTCATATAACTGCATCAGTTGGAGTACGTGCTAAATATCCAGATTGTTACTATCGTGTTCTGACTCAAAGCAAATTAAACGCAAAAAAAAACATCCTCACTCAATATTTTTTACTTGCGCTACTCGTGTGCTACACCATAACAATTGACATTTGATCATGTATAGATAGTAGCAGTGCTATTAGTAACTTTTAGGTGCACCCTTTCGGCTAGCGGAGACACGATCGTGCTTCCAAGCACTCCCATTGACAGTAGCTGTCAACGGACGGGTTGCTGGATTCGCTCTCTTCACTCCCGACCGGCCGAACGGACGACGGACGAACCCATATTCTAAATTTTTGTACTGTTATTTTATTCTTTTCCTAGTTGTGGATTGTCTAAGCTTTTAGATAATAAACAAAATAATTTTTACACCCTAACAGGACAAAAGTAACAACCATTTTGATGACATGTCATTCATTCTTGGAGGTCTAAACTTGCAATTTTTAATGCTGTATAAAATATATGACATTAAATTTGTTTAAAATATTCTTATAATGTTGAATGGCTAGACAAAAAATTCCACAGATCTTTAAATTATCTGTTGGGTGGTTTCTTGAAGACACCATTTTATCATTTATTCTCTCGCTTTGAATATTACACTCGTAATCTTGTTAACTCAATACGATCGCTAGGAAAAAAAAAATTTGCAATACAGTCAGTTTCCAACATACGCGGATAATGGGGACCGGACAGATCCGCGTATCTCGAATTTTCGCGTAACTATGCATTCCGATCAACTATGAATATTTTACGGTTATTTCGACAACTGTAATACAAATTATCAATATTCCTATTAAAGTGAAGTAATGAGATGCAATAATTTTAAAAAACATTACGAAATGTAATTTTTAAAAGAAAAAAAATAAACGACAATTTTTCTGAATTGTTTGGAAATTGACAAATTTAAAATAGAAGTCCATACAAAAAACAAGAACTGTCAAATTTAAATATCCGCGTGTGTCGAGAACCGCGTAATTAGGAAATTTACTGTATTTTAATAACATTCGAATGTACCATCATCGAACCATATTGATTCCTCGCATCGCCTTAGGGCATTTCCATGTGAGGCCACACAATAGCCTCAATCCAGTCGAGAAATGATGACACCCGATTAAACACCTCGACATGCACATTGCAATCATCGATATGAACTGTTGGCATCCCGACCACGTACACCGTGCTGCCGAGTGTCATAAACAATGGTCCCGAAGAGCGGGCTTCACAAAACTCGATCATGGTTCGATTTTTCTTATCCCTCACGCACAGTTGTGATTCCACTATTCCACGGTCAAATTCCGGTACGATCGCTTTGCTCTTTGAAAGTTCCTCGCGGCATTCCTTCTTCGTCAAGACTGGCAGATCGAGCCACCGGAAAGCGGCATTTTGTTCTGTAGCGTTAGAAAGTGTAGATACGATTATTTATAACTCCCTGGTTGTTTCTACCATTGCCCCTTACCCGGTTGATATTTGAACCACTCGCCCAGATATACCTTGTCGCTGCGAAGGTTCATCTCAGACCATAAACATGCCACGATGCTCTGCCCGTTTGGTGTTATGGTTTCTCGACTGCAACATAAGGATGCACAGATTAATGATAACTGCTGTAAGGTGAGGTTAGTCTACGTACATTGGATTGCGCAACTTGACAATGGCTACATTGTGATAAGCCGGTTCGTCATCCAACTTGGGATGATAGAATATTTTGTTGATATACCGACGACCACCTTCGTAGTAGAAGACGTGCTCTGCTTCCACCATCACGAACATATGGCTCGAAGGATGATCATCGACTGGTTGCATCATTTTGAGGCACAGGGCAGAAGCCAACAGGGAGTCAGCGCTTATAAAAACTGCCGGACAAAAGTATGGCTCTTCGGTTGAAAATATCTTCACCTTTAAGTTAAAATCAGTGCAACACATAAACACAAAATTATTAATAACTCACTTACGTCAGGCAACATTTTTCAAAAGCATCTTACCGGAAAAAGCATATTTGACAGCGGACATTCTGAAAGAAAGTACAAAACAGTCACAATTACAGTAGACACAACACGATCGCATCATTTGCCATAAGTTTATTACTTTTCAAAGCAGGTCTTAAGCGGTTTGGATGATCATTGTTGAACAATCGTAGTGCGTGGTATCGTGCCGGGTCTGATGCACTTAGTTGGGTTATATTAAATGATTTACGAACATCCGCATCAGTACCGATGATGCTGAAGCAGAGAAACACGTAGGTTAGGAATAATACGCCCTTCAACATCTTTGAAACACTTTTAACGCCACATAAACACCAATCGTAACGGTCCACACGAAGCTTTCTATTGAACTGTAGGTAAGATTTAAAATCTCTCACAGTATAGCTCTAATGCAAGTAGTTAACATTATTCAATTGCAGGGGAATGAACTTCTTATCAAGTGATCGCCATGCAGTACAGCATACGTTGAACGAACGCTGAGCGGTGATCGAAGATCGTTATCATGAATTGACATTGCAATACCGCAACCGTTGGAATGTAGATTATAATGTATATATTTTTTAAACTACATAATTCTATTATTTAAGTCACACAAATATAAAATAACAGCAACAGCCCACCAACATTGTTCAATGGGCAAAATGTAGTAGAATCATAAATTTACCGTACATTTCTTGTTGCGATCGAAATGGACAATAGGGGTTATCAGTTTCCGTTTTTATTACAAGGGGAACGACACACTTTTCTTGAGCTTATGTTCTGATTTCATTTACGATTCTCACGATATGTTGTGGGACGGTGGTCGTTCATTTGATGTGGGTGAAGTAGCTGTTCTATCGAATCCCTGCATTAAATCATTTGCCAGCAAACGAAGGTATATTTGACTGTGTCAAATTGCGATACAATTCATAAACACACAGACTTTAAAACGTTTGTATCATACAATAGCAAATTGGTTCCATTGATTTGGTCACTGTTTTTCCCACCATCGCTGCAACCCTAATGTATTAGCTTTGTTATAATTCTATCCTTGAAGTTCTAGTTCTGCTTCTATACGTTCTCATTTCCATTAGATAATATTACATTAAACACTTTTGAACACTTTTGTGTCTATAAGACTCCGAGAATACTCCTTACTTGCATAGAGAACAAGAAAAAACACATTTGAATTTGAACTAATCAAAATATCGAAGTTTGTTGGTCATTTGGTATCAGCATTAATTTTTTTTATATAATTTGTTTTGCGGCAAAAGTGGTGCAAAAACCCTCTGGTATTGACGCTATGTTAAGAAAAATGTTTACAAGTGGAATGAATGTGAATTCCAGAAAGATCGTGAAGATGCTGGATGCCAGAAGCGAAGTTCACGTCCAGAAAAATACAATTTGGTTAACCATCGGGAGGTTCAGTTAATCCCATTTTGAAGTATATGTTGTGCCTCAAAGACATCGGTTTGCTCACCACGATAATGTGTCTTCTTACACTGGCACTGGAACTTTCTGACCATTTCGCCAAAAACTATACTCATATCGTTCCACAACCACCGAATACAATTAATTTAGCTTTGTGCGACTTCTGACAATTCAGCAAGCTCGAAAGACCATGCCGGGAACACAATCCGAGATGGAAAAAAATCAATCCGCCGCAAAGAAGGATTTGACGGCCAGGATCCCTGAAATCCATGTTTTCAAATGTTTCCAAGATTGGAAAAACTCTTGGCAAAAGTGTATTGCATCGGTAGGAGATTTCTTTGGAGGCGATATATAATGTCAACTTATTGTTTCTACACAGTAGAAGAATATCTCTCGGAGCGTCTATTCAAGCAGATAGCGGCGCCGGTCTTCAAAGGGCAGGACCGAGAAACGAATCCCATCCGGACCTATCTTGATGAGGGTAAATCCAAAGGTTGAAGTGCCATGGTGCATTACTATTTACTATTCCATACAAGTTAGAAACATGAGGTATCACATAAAACAGTCATGTTTATTATTTGCCAAATAATAAATATGTACACATAACATGCATTTTTTATAAACCATGTTCGTTTATCCAAAAATCACAAGAAGATCCAACAATGTGGATAAAATAGTAAGCAAGCTAACGTAAGTAGTTTAGGTAGTTATCTCTTCTAATCTTTATTAATGATCCTCAGTAGAGGTCGGTACTGATGCACAGAAAAACCTATGTTACAATTTTGCCACACAGAAGAACGCATAATTAGCTGGAAGTACATTAAATGTATGCAGTAGTATGCAGCTGAATATGAATTGTGGGACTACACCATCCAGAGGTCTTTCCAGTGGCCAATTCTGGCTACCTTGAATTGTATTGACAAGCAACAGGGTAGTTAGTACGAGGAAACGGTCCGGATGAGATTTTAAAGTCAACCTTCCGTCGTTGCTACCTATATGCTACAGAGCCAATCAGAAGGAATGATCTTTGCTGTAATATAAAACTTCAATTTAACGTGTTGGGACGGTAGGGGCGGCCAAGGCGATAGCGACGCCGTTCTTCAAAAGCCAGGACGGGGATTCACATCCCATCCGGACCGTACCCTCGTAGTAAGATATTGTCTAGTCTAGTAAGCCATTATATGGCCGACATGACCGAATAAGTCGTTACGTCAAGCAAGAGTAAGAATTTCCGACATCGGTATAAGTTTTACGCTAATTTTCTAAGATGTCAAATGTTCATAAAAAAAGCACCTCAGTCGTCATGTCACTGCGTTAACGAGAGTTAAACGCTATAGAATTTTGTTAGTAGAAAAAATCACTTTAACTATTCTTAACACATTTCCTTTGAATCGGATAGGCTGAGTACTATTTGAGTGCTCTTGTTCGATTCTCGTTGTACAGTGTTGTTCACGTTATTCCATTGTTCTTGCGTATTGTAATCATGCATCCTAGCTCACCGAAACCGCGTCATCCCACGCAGTTTGCGACCCAGTAAAACGACACTGATGAAGGCAACGTTAACGCAACCGGAAAACAAACCCGTGCGGAAAGGATTTTATTGTCAACCCTGACATACCATAGTTATACTGAAGCTTTTCCTTCCTGCTATCAAACGGACACCCGGGGAGAAGGATTCTTTTCCTTGTGACAATAACGAGTACGTATGCATTGTTGAAGCATGCTCGCAAGTAAGTAAGAATGCCATTCACAACCAATTGCTTGGAAGTTTTCTATAGACACTATGCTGCAAAAAAAACAGGAAAAAAAATAGATCACGATCATATGCACAAAAGGAATAATGGAAGAACTGTGACAAACAATTTTAATGGCCCGAAAATTGGAATGCATAACGCACGTGCTACGTAACCTTTTTTTCTATTAGCATTAGAGCGCGGGTGTTTTGAGTTAGCACCCGGCGTTTGCTCAACACGATTGTTAAATGCACCTTGAGGAAGGAAATGTAAAGTCAACTTTTGTGTAGCTTCGTATTGCGTAACACGTACAAAGCACACACATGTGCTGCGAGAAGGGTTATCGGTCGTGATTTGTTTGTTCACTCATCGACAGTTAGCGATCTAATATTGATCCTTCAAATAATGCAATTACCATAAGGACGGATAACTGTCTTCAATCGTTTGAGAGTAAAGGTTTTGTGTTGATCCATTTACTTGCAAAATAGTTAATATGTTAACGTTTTATTTTAATAAAAACGATAAATTTCTTACGGAATCTAGATGCAGTTCGATCGATCTTCTTAAGCCAAACATGCTGTATTGCTAGATTTCTATATTGATCTTTTTTTATAAACAGGATGCCTCTGTGCAGTTGATAGAAGTGGTTCTTCGATAGAAACTCCTATGGCTGCGGCCAGCTGCAATATTTATCACCCACGTGCCGGTCTGTGTGTGTATTTGAGGGAGCCGTTCATTGTTTAGTTTTTTTTTCATTCGTTTTAAAAACCATTTCTTCAATTCCTTCTTTCGCTTTGACAAAGAAACTGAAATATGAGGACCGGTTAACGGAATCCACTGTTCTTTGTGTAGGAAGGAAGCACCATTCCTCAATGCAGCTCCTTATCCCACAACTTTATCTCGCTTTCCATCATTGTGCTGCGACACACCGTGGCTCACAATCTGCTAGCTGCACATGAAAGGTCAAGAGTCGTGATTAGTGGTGGTACTGGCTGCATCACACACTTACCTGCCCTTGCCAGTTGACACGCACGTTATGTGTAAGCGTCGCACGTGCTTCATTTTTGGTTTTTGTTTTGAGCTGTTTTTTGTTGCTGATTCTTCGGATCGACCTTTTTTATCAATCAATCGAAATCAAACAACAATTAGGACGTAAAACAAATCATGATGCCTTTTGTTCGATTTCCATTGCTGTCTTTCTCAGTAACAATGAAAGCTTTTACATTTTCGGGAAAAAGCGTCTGTCCACATCTATGTCCACAAACTTGCATTCAATTCTGAAGGAAAACCAACGTCAGAAAACCGTTAAAAAAGCGAAACGCTAATTTATCTCGTGCCTTCACTTCACACTTAATCGAACGGTTCATTACATCGTTTCACACTTTTAACGTCGCCCAATCTTCGATGATAAATAGGTACGCAATCAGCACAGCAAAAGGAAAAAGGAAAAGAACTATCGCTGCGTAATGCAAGGTGTTCAAAGTTTCAAGGAGCGGAATCGAAACAAAGCAAACAATATCTTTATGAACCTCGGAAGGTTTCTTATCTGTAGGAGTGTAGGTATAGGTACAATGTGCGACAGTTTGCTGCATTGCTAGCTGGAGCAAACATTTGCAGACGCATATCAATCGAATGCGTAACAAATTCCCGGATGCTGAATTGAACCGTTTTCAAAAGGTTTCTAATTTACGACATCGGCACCATTCACGTTCAGCGACATGATGCCTGCAGATGGGTGTATCAGAACCGATCATTTCTCCATGCTTCAATGCATTTCGATTCTCAATAGCTACCGCGGCCATTTCTTGTACGAAATAAGCCATTACTATTTTACGCTTTTCGGACAATATGATATGCTCACAAGAATTATCAATGTCGTCTGGAAGCGAATGTATTTCTGCGAGATATTTGCTATGGCGCTCTACTGGCTGATCTGCAATATGTTTAATGGACAAAACAATGGTCATATCATCTCCTATGATACGGTTATTATAACAATCAGTAAATTATTGACAGCTCTTCAAGTCTAATGCATTACGACGTTATAGACGACTGCAGTAGCATGACTAAATTTTTCTACAAAATCACCAGTACTATGTACACGCACAGTGTTCGCATCCATGGACTTTTGAAGTTTATCTCATATTGAACGATCCAGCCATCAGTTGGAATAAAATCGAGTAACAGATAAGGTAAACTACTCAGATCTCACATAAGCTTTTCACTCATACGATCCTTTCCCTGTGAAGGAACTTAAAAGAATGCATACAGAACTGTATAGTTCAATGCGACGTTAAGGATTGATTTTCAATTACTACTTCTATAATACACACAAGGGATTCAATCTACCTTATTCGTTAGTTTCTGCAATCAACATTGTAATTCTGGATCGCAGGGTGATACTATGATTCAATAGTTCACCTCTATTCTAGTGGCAAACTACAAAACTTCAACTTCCTCCGCCCTCGCCACTTCTAATAATTTCCTTCAATACAGAATAGTTTTT